>VXBB01014666.1:108241-118962 GCA_013399915.1 Illadopsis cleaveri
AAAACTGGGCCACTAGAATGCTTTCCTATCCAACAGGGTGTCTGCATCACCTTTTGTCTTCATAAACAGTAAGGAGAAAAAACAGACTGGTTTGTATCAAACAGACTCTACTGCTTTATTAATCAGTGTTAATGTATAGGTTAATTTAAAAAAGCAACAGTTTATGAAATGTATCATCTACTTACAAGATACAAATCTAGGCCAATTGCCATGGTATCTATTGATGCTCACCCACTGTAAAAAATTTACAGTTTTTTTCTGATATACCAAACCTCAAGCAAACATTCCTTGTTAAACATTCAGTAAAGATAACAGCATTCTACTAGTTTCATATAGTGTTTTAGTGCAAAAGGAAGTACAAATATAAAAATACTGAGGCTTGGATAAAAAACCACAACAACAAAAACCCAAGCAAGCTGTGGAGTTAGAGGTGAGTGTCAGCTATGGGTATTCTTCTAAGCTCTACGATCTGGGAGTTGGCCATGCTGCCACCGTCCTGGCTGCCATGGCAAGACTCATTATCACTGACACTGAGACTTGCACCTGAAACAGAGAAAAAAACAACAATAAGAAACAGTGAGAATGAAATTTTGACACAGAAATGGGGATACCTTATCCCACTCTGCCTTATTCTGATTATTGAAACNCGATGGCTCACTTTTGCATAAAGTTGCCCACTTTATACATTTGTGCGCACCTATACATGTGTTGTGATGCACTGCATTCAATTTTAACAGCTGCCCCTTTTGCTCAGCGACTTCCTGACTGCCCTGTTCATTGCCCACAGTGGGGAAAGGCTCATGCACTGTCCTCCAGTCCCACCTTCAACCTCACTAACTTTTGACATTTACCAAAAAGATTTGGCTTTGTTCCCTCTATACCATGACCAGTATAAAGAGCCAATAAAATTCCTGTGAGTCAGAAATGTTAGTCTTAATACAGGTGATAACATATTCATTCTATAGAGATATATTCTTATTTTCCAATTAAAATATATACTTTAATAGCACTTGTTTAAGGGTTTTCCTGACTAGAAATAGTTTTCTGTGTCTGTCAAGGCTTTTGCAGCATTAGACTTTAAAGTTTTTGTTTCTCTTGGATACAGGTGATGACTATAAGCTGTGCAGTCCTATTAGCTGTTACAGAACAGTGATGCAGAGGTGGGATTCGTTTATTTTGTTGGTTTTGGCTTTTTTTAAGCTCAACAGTTATTTAGATACAGCAAAATTTGCATATCATTCTAGAAAAATTAACGGAAAGATTTCTATAAGAAAAGTTTTCTTTTGAAGGGAGAGGTCATTGCTCAGACCTTAGCCAGTGTGAAGCCTTTAGGCAAGTTCCTGAGGAAGGTATAAAATACTTGCTCTCTCATTTACTGCTCACCTATACTACACTGAGAAATATTCAGAGGAAAATAGGAAAATTCCCTTGGTCTCTTGATTTAATGTGTTTTTCTTACAGACTATCTGTGCACAAGCAGAGTTAATAACTCCTACAAGATCAGCTTGCCTCCCCCCTCAGTTCTGAAACACTTCCCCTGTTATTTTTTTTCTTCCAAGGGAGGAACTTTTCTTGCTCATTTATGGTCCCAGATTACTGATCTAGCTCTGTAATGAAATACTTGAACCCTTCAATTGGAACAAGAATATCTACATGAAGATCAACCGAAAATGCAACTCCTTGGAATTCCCCTTATTTTTGACTGTGAAAAGAGTGAGAGAGCTTAATATATGAAACCAGCAAGGTGAAGAAGTTCAAAGCACACAGCTGCTACTGGTTTCACACTTGTTCTTCATCTCCCCTTCCCTCTGTATGTTTCAGATCATCGCATATTTATCATGTCACAATTTAAATTACAAGCTCTTTGGCTCAAGGCTTGTGACTTTATNGCAAGCTGTGGAGTTAGAGGTGAGTGTCAGCTATGGGTATTCTTCTAAGCTCTACGATCTGGGAGTTGGCCATGCTGCCACCGTCCTGGCTGCCATGGCAAGACTCATTATCACTGACACTGAGACTTGCACCTGAAACAGAGAAAAAAACAACAATAAGAAACAGTGAGAATGAAATTTTGACACAGAAATGGGGATACCTTATCCCACTCTGCCTTATTCTGATTATTGAAACGTTTCCCCACCCTGCAACCACACGGCAAGTTTCCTCTTACAAGTTTCCTCTGAATCCATGGATTATAACATTAGCTAACATAGCTTTGTACCATCCAGACATGTTTTTTCATAATTCCACTGTCATTCACTTTTTTTGGCCCAGTAAGTGGTAAAATAGTTATTTAGAGGTTGCCTTGAAATCAAAAAAGCATAAATCAAGGCCTGGCTAAGACTGAGTTCATGATCTGGCTGTTAAGAGTCTGGTATTTCCAAAGACTTCCTCATAAGGAATTGATTTTTAATGATACAATTTCCAAGTTAAACCATAGTTCCAGCTGTCTTAATAAGAGTAATTTCAACATGAAAAAAGATGCTGACCAAATATTCTTTTGGTCAAATATTCTTTTTTCAAATCCACATTTGGCATAAACTGGTGGGTTAAGTCTTACTTCTACTGGAAGACAATACTAGAGTTTTGTCCAAGGGGAACCTCTAATACTTGTCTAGAAGAGACCTCAGGAGGCTACCTTCTCCATCCTTTTGTCCTAGGATTTCTGCTACCTTCCTGCTTCGTATTTGTTTGATGGGGATTTCATTTAGGCTTTTTTTGTGGAGAGATTTGAGTTATCAGTGTGAAGATACATAATCCTCCACTAATTTTTATGAAATGCAATTTTTTTTTCAGACCATTTTGTCACAAAAGATCTGTTGGAACTATAATTTTCAGTGCTTTTTCAGTTCCTCTTCTTGAGCTGTAGAACAAATGCTACACAATACATGAGTTTTTAGGACTTAGGGTGTCTAGGCTTTAAATTTGTTGAGAACTGCATATCAGTATAATGAGGCACAAGGATTTCAATACAAATTACTTTCAGGCATGATCCTGCAGCAATGTCATTTAACAAATGATGAGGGAAGTAATTTGTTTTGGGCAGAAGCAGATCTGCAACTACATGCAGTTCAAGGCAGTTACAAAAGAATGACATCTGGCTCAAAACAGCCCTGAACAGGGTAATGATGGGAGAGGCAGTGATTTGCATTTCATACTGAAAAATATTTTCTAGAGTTTTTATCAGGTGTACAGTGCATCTCTTATTTCTACCTCAGCTGACATTTCAGTTTTTGGTTTGTTCGACAAAAGAGTAGAGTAGGTTTGAGGGTTTTTTTGAGTTTCTTCATCTTTTTCCATGCTCTTTGTTGTTTCACTTTTACAAAGTTTTCTCTTAGCACCCTTCCATCCACCACCCCTCAAGCAGAAAAGAAGTACTGTAAAGTGGGCAGCAGTGAGGTGCTGCTTTGCTGTGGGAAGTCAGGCTGAATCTTGAATATGGAGTTTGGTCCAGAGAACCTGTGCAGAAGGTAGGACTAGTCAAGTTTTCCTGGAGAGGTCTGGATGAAGTCCTGGTAGGGGCCAAACTAGGATCCATGCCCTATGATTCAGTCGAAAAGTGATGAAGCTGCACCGTGATCCTTTTTACACCTGGTTTTGGTGTTTGGGTCATGGTGGGAACATTCACTGACACTGGTGAGTCCTTAGATCTGCATGACCCAAGCTCTTGAGAAATCAACAACTCCTGCCAGAGTATGACAGGAGTAAAAATCCATCAACATGAAGAGATACAATAACAAAGTCAAGTTTAGGATCTGAACTATTAAAATACTTGTTTATAAATGTATTGAAGTTGATTTAAATTTGTATGCACATTTAACCTTTTCATTGAGCAAATCCTAATATCCAAAGGGTGCATGAATGTCCTGGGAAAAACAGAAATTGTTTAAACAAGTTGTTTTGATTTTTTGATATTTAATTGTTTTAGAAAGGAAACCTGACTGTAATAGAGAAGATGAATCAGACTGCTGTATTTACCACATGGGCATGGAAGATCAAGCAAAAACCATGAAGTAAATAAAATACTTCAAATGAAGAACAATACTTGTTGTGTAACATATAACAGTGGAATACATTCAAGACATTTAGTCAACCTGAAAAGGGTACAAATTCCAAAGACTGAAACACCCCATTATTTAAAACCATTTGACATCATAAATATGATCACCCTGGGCTCAGATTTCAAGGTGAACATTGACTATTGGTGTTAGAAAGATATTTATTTTACCAGAGGCTATACTGGTAAAGTGGAAATTATTTAGCATGGGGTTTCTTTAAGAATCTTTTGCTAGGCACTACAAAAAGATTGGGTATTGGTATAATGGTATTACATTATGTATATTTTTAAATGTCATATATGTGCAAAGTCAGAGAAGATCTTTTTTGTTACAGAGGATCTTATCAGGAACTTGGTAGGTCTGAGACTGAAACTGGGTACTTTAAGTTTACAAGGGCCTTGTTCTGCTGATGTTGCAAAGACAAACTGTGTTAGAGCTGATCCTTTTTAGGAATAAGAACTGAAATGTAACCAGGATACCAGCTTACCAAACAGTCGGCAGGCTGGAAAGAGTATGACTGTTTACACAATGGAGTTTCACAGAGTTCATTAGTCCATTGTGTTCTCAGATTAGAGTGGAATTTAAACTCAATCAGATCCCAAAAAGCATGCACCCATCTAGACATGAGTGGTAGGAGGGTAGGTATGTAGCAGGGAGTATTACTTTTCCCCAATTTGTGCAGGAACTATTTGAAGAAAAATATGCAGAAATAATGAAGTCTTTATTTCTTTTCTTTTTGTATGCAAGGACTAGTTGTAAACTGAAAAGTCTCAGCTCAGGCTTCAAACCCAGAGGGGTTCCTCCACTGACATCTGCTGGTGAAGGGCTACACCAGTGCATCCCTATGTGCCCTGGAACATCAGCTGTTATCATCTGCTTACCCAGAGATGGCTCAGACTTTCACTAAAAGTCTTTAAGGGAGATGGCGTTTGTTTTGTAAGTATTGTACTCATGTCGTTGGGAAAACTTTTTCTCTCTCAAACACTTATATCTTGCTTAATCAGTCATGATTTTATTATATGTGTGGGATGTATATGAAAAAGCTACACAAACCAGATTTAATTCTTTTTTCAGGATTCTAACTTCACAGCAATGACAGCAACAGACATCCAGACTTCTATAAATAAAGTTCAGATTGAACTAAAAATGCTTAGTGGGTATTGCACAGTCACATTGAACAGCCATCAGGTAATGTACGTGTGACAACCACAGATGAGAAACTAAACAAATATACAAATTAGCAATTAGCTATTTTTTTTTTTCTTTTTTTTCTTTTTTTTTCTTTGAAGTGAGCCCTTCAAAACAGAAATCGTGTAGGATGATAAGGCAGGGACTTTGCCTACAGTCTCTATGCCCTGTAATAGAGAGTCTCCAGGATGCTGCACTAAACACCTTTCAGAACGGAAATTTCAAATATTTCATCTGGTTCAGGATGGCCACATGAGATGCTTTATTCTTAAAATCAGATACCTTCAGTGGTGTCACCAAGGTTTATAAAATGCTGACTTTGGAACCCTAGCTGTATTAGATTGAAAATCATTAATCTTTTTATATAATATTGTTATTGTAACAGCTGTATTTGTGTGGGGTTTTTAGCTTAGTAGATTTTTTCAGGTATTTTCCATATCAGAGAATCATTAGAATATTTACATCATATTAAAGAAATACTGGAATATTTATATAATATTTATCACAACTGCCTCTATTAAGAGTAAAAACACACTAAGGTATGAATGCTAAATATGTATCTAGATACTACCATGGTGGGTCACCCGTCACCCCTGGAGGAGTGTGAGCCACCCTCAAAGGCTTTGCTGTATTTTGGTTTCACATCTCATCCAAAAGAATAAATTGGTTTTGTGCATCACAGAAAGGGAGAGGACAAGAACATTTGTAATATATAGATGGAAGCTCAGAAATCAGTAAAGCTATTGTGCATTTATAGTATTTGTGCTTTAGAGAAATGCTGATGGGCAGCTTGCTGCTTTGGGACAGATTGCATCTACTTTTATTCTTGTTGGCTGCTTTTCTAACTGCCCAGCCCTAACCAGAGTAGAAGTCCTCAGCGAATTCTGGTATATTAGGCTTTATTCTCAATGACAATAACATATGACTATGCTGCAATTGGGAAGGCAAAGATCTTACTAAATTGCCTATCAATATAAAACTTGCCCAAGAAATCAGAGGAAAAATGAGATCTAGTCCAAAATTGCAGACTTTTAAAGTTAATCAATGAAGTCAACAAAAACTAATTCACAACTTTCTCAACAGAAGCTGTCTGAATCATTGCAAGAGCCATAAAAGAAACAAAATAAAATAAATAAATACAAATTCATAAACATTAAAAAAAAAGTTTTTAGCACATGTCAATGAGAAGGACACATCCCTAAATTATTTTTCCTACCATAATTGTTTTATTATTTCCTTCACTTAAGCCACTTTGGAGCTGGATTGCCTTCCAAAAGTTCTCCTAAATAAAAGAAATTATGTGATGTATTGAGCAGAGTGAATCCTTAACTGTGTATTTCTGTATGGACATGAGCATATTTGATGGAAAGAAGGAACTATTTGGTAAGATATTCAAAAACAATAGCTGTATGATATAAGAAGCCCACTGTATTTCTCTCATGAAACATAAACCCTATCACCATGTGATACTTGTAAAAAGCTAGCATAACAGGTGGTTAAGAAAAAGCACAATCAGGTGGGCACCTGATTTGCTAGAACTGCAGTTGTATGCCTCCATCTGACCCAGCCTGTATTTCAGGTTAATCTGTAATTAGACCCAGCATTCATGACTGTGGAACCAAGGGCTAAGTGCACAGTTCTATGACACATTCCTCTAGCAACAAGGCTGAGTGTGCCAGCACAACTATTTATGGGGCTGTACTGCACACTGCAAATTACTAAACACTTGCAAGTTAAAAACAAAGTTTTTCTGTGGAGGACTGATTGCATTTTTTTAAAAATCTGTCTTCAATTCTACAGCTGAGAGTGGCAGGAGGGCAGGAATGAAATTTTAGCTTTGCTATGATTATACTCATTCCCATTGATCTTGGCTGCCAGGTTAAACCTCGTGGCTACAAAATTATGCCCTGTCAGCATAAGTTAAAGTCACCTTCAGAAAGCTCAGAACTACATGAGCAGAAAGATCAGATGAAGCACAAAGGGGCATAAAAACATTTTTACATACTCCTCTGCTAATCAGTGCTGATCCTCAGTCAGCCCTCAGAGTGGGAGCACTGCTATAGATAAGTTTTAGTATAGATTGACAATTTTAGGGAACCCAGATAATGGAAGGCCCTGTTTCAGTTTATCACAGGTAAAGTTCAAACAATAGTATTTCTAATCGTCCTCCAAGGCAAGAGCAGTTCAGCAAAAAGGCATCTTAGCTGCCTGTACACATTAGCCTGTTTCGAGAAGAGGTCCTTGTCTTCCCTTTACCAATGACCACTTCTTCCTTGGAGTCAGGACTAGTGCTCAAAGGGTATCAGACTAACTAATGTAGAGTGGCAGACAGAAGGGAGAGGAAGAAGAAGAAGAAAAGGAGACATCTAACCTGACTTCTTGTGGTTTCATGTGAGCCTAAGCAATGATGCAAGAGAGGAAGAAATGTGGTGCTTAGAGACTATAAGATGAGCTCGTTTCATGAATGCGTGCTAGCTTAACTATTATCATAAAACTCCTGTTAGACCACAGCACAGCGAACACTTCAGCAGCATAGGTCCATATTACCAAACAGAGAAAAATAATCCAGCTTTCCACCACCTCATCTCTTTTTTTATTACTTCTATGTGATTTCCTGCCGCCCTTTTCTTGGCCATGCACTGAAATGAACTGCACAACATGTCAGGATGAAAATAATAAAATAGATTTTTAGTTACAGAAAAGCTCAGGTTGTTCGTCTTGCTGTTTTGGTTTGTTTTTTAAGGATAAAAGTATGTGTCAAGCTAGAGGTTGTGTCTGAGACAATAGCTGATAAACATTTACTTTACTGGTCAAAGATGCTCTAACCTTCCACACCACTTCTTCAGTTCATCTTGTTAAAATGTGAAGCTAAAACAAGATGGGACAACTGGTCTGGTTTAGAAATCATGGGGTTTTTTACTCTTGTAACACTGCTGGGGACACTGTGTGGGCACAAGAATAAGCATTGGTGTAAAATTGTTAGGCACTACTTGAATCAGTAATGTAAATAAAATATTTTTCTCCAACAATGGCCTGAGGTCACTGCTTCAAATCGCATTAATATGAAATGCTGATTAAAAACAAATAATAAAAAAATATTAATAAAGAAGGCAATAATAGAATTTAGGCAAGAAAATCAAAAGTTGTTCTTAGACCTACTTTATCAAAGGACTTAAAACAAGTTAACTAGGGATGGAGCTTGAAGACTTAGGAAAAAGTAACTAAGTGCTGAATATGTGTTGAATTGTATTATATTTCAGCTATGGCTGTTGTCTTGATTATTCTTCATGACTTAAGACTCTTGTCTTCTACAGTTTACTGACGCCAACTGATTTACTTAAGCAGTAAACATTGTGTAATAGTAGGAGTGTTAGATGTAGATGGTTTCATGTCTTATTAACTATCTATGAATTATCTGATTTCCTTCATAGTGTTCAAGAAGTTAAAAAGTAAGAGCTACTTTCTTATATACCTAAAAAAAGGTTTGCAACTTATAACTTCTGCACCTTGCTTTGAAAGTCTTGAAAAAAATATTGACTGCTAGCAAAGTAGAACTAGTCTGCAAAATGTCTAGAAAAATTAGTAAGTATAAAACAGATCTTCACAAAACATAGAATGGCTTGGGTTAGAAGAGACCTTAAAGACCATCTATTTCCAACCCTTTGCCATGGGCAGGAATACCTTCCATTAGATCAGGTTGCTCAGATCCCCATTAAACCTGGCCTCAAACACTTCCAAGGATTGGGCAGTCACAGCTTCTCTGGGTAACCTGTGCCAGGGCCTCCCCATCCTCACAAGGAAGAATTTTTTTCTAATATCTAATCTAAACATGCATCTTTCAGTTCAAAGCCATTCCCCCTCGTCATGTCACACTATGCCCTCATCAAGAGTCCCTCTCCCGCCCTCCGGCAGCCCCTTTAGGTATTGGAAGAGACTCAAAGCTCTCCTCAGTGCCTTCCCTTCTCCAGGCTGACAGCCCCAACTCCCTCAGCCTTTCCTCATAGCAGAGGTGCTCCAGCCCTTTGAGCACCTTCGTGGCCTCCTCTGGAATCAGTCTGTGTCCTTCACATGTTGGGGGCCCCATAATTAGAGGTATTTCCTGAAATGTAAACTGGCTTAAGATATACAGTTCAGTTATGAACTTACTGAATAAAAATACCTGCTTATTATTCCCAGTCTTCCATCCATTTTGACTTTTCTTGATATCATTGAAGAGAAAAAGCTTCTGGAATTATGTGTGTCAGGTCACTTAATCTGCTACTCTCATGAATGCCTTGCTGTTGCCTCTTGCAAGGCTCAGTGGTCTGAGATCATTAATCTCTAAAGATCATTTAGGTGACCTCCTGCTACAAAGCAAGTCCATTTGTTCTTTACCTGGGTGGGCTTTGGTTAGTGCCTGTTACATCTTATTAGGTAGGATTCCTTTGCCTCTTTGGTTGTCCTATCAGACACTCCCATGTTGACTGATCTTTAAAATTTTCATTGGAAATCAGATTACATTAAGAGACCTCATTACTTATATCTCATGGAATGGTGGCACCATTAGGATCAATAACACCACAGCAATACAGCAAACTTTGAGGGGCAAGGGGAAGAGTCACTCACCAGTCTTTAAAGCGAATATTAGGTCATCAAACTCTTGTGATTCCTCATCAGCAACTAATGAGCTGGTACTGAATCCTCCAGAAGGGTGGAAAACATTCCCATTTTGTGGACTCTGCTTGAAGGCAGCACTAGCTTGACTAGCAGGCTGCAAGGATGCCCTCTCCCAGTCTGCAGGTACCTGCAAAGTTTAAAAAGACACAGAAATGCAGTAATCATCAAAACTATTGTATGGAAACTGGAAATTACGACCAGAGCTGAAGACCAACAGATTTTGGAACCAGCTATTCAGTCATATCTATAAGGAACCAGGAAGCCTTTTTAAACTTTTTAATAAATTGTACTTATCTATATCTATTTCTATATCTATCTATATAATCTATATGTCTATGTCTATGTCTATCTCTATCTCTATACCTATATGTCTATGTCTATATCTATCTATATCATCTATATCTGTATCTATGCCTATATCTATCTATCATCTTTATATATCTGTCTATATCTCCCTTTTCCTTGCCTTTCCTTCCCTTCTGTATTGGGTTTTCATGACCAAGTTTTGGGAGTGGGAGGGATTACAGGTGACCCTTGTGGAGTGGCTTCTGTGAGAAGCTNTTGTCTTCCTGTGCTGCTGTGGGAGGAATTAGACTTGGGAAAGAGTGAGGGTTAGTGAGTGGGGGGAAAGTGTTTTTAAAACCTTTTTTTTTTTTNCTTCCAGGGCACTCCTCCAGGGAGTAATCCCTGGAAGCTGCAAAGATGTATCCACTGCCAAACCTGGGCAAATTAGAAATGATGGTAATGCCATATTGAAGAAGAAGAAGAAGAAGAAGAAGAAGAAGAAGAAGAAGAAGAAGAAGAAGAAGAAGAAGAAGAAGAAGA
>VXBB01014666.1:119953-131124 GCA_013399915.1 Illadopsis cleaveri
AGAGGGGAGTGAGAGAGACACTTCAGTGCCTGGCATCCAGGCAGGGTAAACCCACTACATCTTCCTTTTTCCCTTTTCCCTTTTCCTTTTTCCCTTTTCCCTTTTCCCTGTTTCCACTCCCTTCCTTTGCCATTCCATTCCATTCCTTCCAATTTATTGCAATTTCCAGAAGTCTTGCACATCATAACTCTGAGAAATTAAGTACTTAAAACTCATCTAAAACCTATAGTAAGCTGAAAGAATTATCCTGATATTTTGATTTCTCCTGACCCGCTTTTGACACTTCAACCAACCTCTATAATACACTGAAAACTCAAGTGTGAAAGGGGAAGTTCTCTAGGTGGGATGTGATCCGGGCACAGTAAGTTTCAAGAATAATATGGATAAAAAACAACTACTGTCATTAAAATAAATGATTAAAAAAAAAAAATCTCCTACCTCCCCAAGACAACCTATAATATTTAGCATCTCATTCCCAAGTACTACATTTAAGAACTAACACTGAAATCTCCAGGTATATTTCAATAAACAAGTTAATGACTACAGAGCACTATAGAGCACTCTTACCTCTTCCATAGCACTGATGAGGTTCTGTGTGGACTTGCTGATCTCTCCTCCTGCAGCTGGCAGACCACTGCCATGTGTGAAAAACGCTGATCCTGGAGTTGTATGCCCATTCATGTCTACAGTGTAGCTGGCTTTCACAGGACAGCAAAGTTGGTTGTGCAGGATAAAATATACCACAAAGACATAAAGACCCTTAAACAGAGATTGAAAGAGAACATCAGCCTGTGAAATGCAGGGAGCTTGGTTCAGAGCTTTCTGTGCAAAACAATGGATGACATCACTGTCCATCAGAGATCTAAAAGTTACAAGTTCATATTCTGAGTTCTTCAGCAAAAACATAGACAGACCGACACACACACACACGCGCACACATATATAAGTATTCGAAAATTATTATTTGGTTGAACCTACAGAGTTGCAAAGGAAAGCCACGGCCCTAAACCCAACAAAACCGACTTGAGTTTCACAGTTGTCGTAACAGTGAAAATGAGGTTAAAGGCCTCCCTTACAATAGTATTTGGCTGCTGTTCCTTAGCCACAGCTCTTCATTTTCTTACTGACCCACTGCCTTTTTTAATCTCCACCTCATGCAAACTGCACTGCTGCTGTCACAGATATTATAACTATAAATTAGATTTTCTGTGATATGCAGTAATTCAGCACTGGTTTTCATTTCTGATTACAACAAAGGCTCTGCTGTATGCTTCTGCAGTTCTTCTTTAAATCTTGCTAATTTTGACCTTTACACTGAGCCAAGAAAAGTATTATAACCATGTCTTGTGTTTGTAGAGAAATCCAGTAATTTAACTTCTCCCTATGAAATTTGACTTACTTTAATTTTTGAACTGCAGTAATACTGAGGGAAAATAATCCACTTCAACTGATAAATCAACCTGTTCAATAATTACTAAAGAAGGGGTTATAGTACAGAAAGAAGTCTTCTGCATTCTTACCAATTGCTGCAATATAATTATGTTTGCAATGGGTTTTTTTATCCGCATTGTTCTTGGAACCCTGAAGCCACTTGTACTAAACAGAACAATTCATTTTAAAGATATCCACTGGCATGAAAGTAGTAACTGGGATTACAAATAGTAATGAGTTTAATCTAATTATATATGTGAATTGCTAACAAAAGGAATTTTGAAAATACTTGAAAAAAGAAGAAACTGCAAATACTCAACAGCACTTCATGATACATAGACTGATAATACCTATTGCCAAAATGATATGACAAAATTGTCTGGTCCCAAGTGACACATAAGAGAAGCTAATGGAATTCAATGGGATTTCAATCTCACCTGTTAAACACTGGAAATACTCTCACACAGGTGCTATAAAATCATATAGCATGTGAGGTTTTTTAACAGAAAAAACACTAAAAACTATTTTAAGAAAACAGGTTCCTGCTTTTCCAGATTAGTGTTTATTTGTCATGACAACTCAGAGCAGTTCACCGAGAGGAAATTTCCTTGTGATACATATAACTAAATACATTCCATAAAATAGATGCAAACACGTTTAAGACACTAAAAAGGAAGTAAAAGATCTTTTCATTTTATAAACAAGTTCAAGGACTCTGGCATCGTCAAATATA
Source organism: Illadopsis cleaveri (assembly GCA_013399915.1). Classification (NCBI taxonomy): domain Eukaryota; kingdom Metazoa; phylum Chordata; class Aves; order Passeriformes; family Timaliidae; genus Illadopsis; species Illadopsis cleaveri. Next base: position 122,118 of record VXBB01014666.1, read on the forward strand.
ATGGGGCCAGCAAATGAATTTATTTTAATTTAAGTTGTTATGGATATGAAAAGGCTAAAATCCCAAGAAGAACAGATTATAGTGACAATACAAAATTCAGCAGTTCAGTCCCTGAGGGCCTAGCCACAAACATTGCACACACATTTCAAGTGGTTTTGTACTCTTCAAGAAGTACCATTAAAAAGCATTAGGTGAAGATGCTGCACAGCCCTGTCTTTTGAAATTCAGGGATACAAGGCATTGGCATACAAGGTCCATGAGAAGTCACTCTCCTGTGTAGCCTCAAGTGTGGACACTCACTTTTCTAAAACAAATACACATGGAATAAAGTGTCGCAATTATCTCCTTAACTTGGTCTGTGTCCTGATGTAACTCTCTGCAGATGGATGATGAGACAACCCCTCTAGGTCCTTCCAAAATAATCAGATGGACACAGGGAGATTTTTTTAATACCTAAGGACAGGAGAAGTCAAAGGCTAAGACAGATAGCAGAACCCAAAATTGTGTTTTACTTCTCCCATCTTGTAAATTGTTACAGCAATGTGTTACAAACAGAAGCTTATACTCAACACTCCTAAGTAGGCAGTACACGTACACAGGAATTCTTACTGGGCAGAGAATTCCTTGCTTGGCTGGACAAAGGATGGAACTTTCTTTCACCTTTATTCCTCTCCAAATCTAGAATCTCAAGAACATAATGCTCTGTAGATATGAGTTTCTTTGTACCATCACTGTGGTTTTGTTTAAAGCATCAAAAGATTTTTGGGGACATATTCTGACAATCCTGTGAACATACATTTTAACATATTAAAAACCCCCAGGAAGGCAGTCAGGAAGCCAAAACAAGTTAAGCACTCCTGCCCAAATAGCACTGAGTTCCAAAGACCATACATATGAAGATTTCATGCAGTAAATCACATGGATTTCTGTTTCTTTTCATGCCAGGCTATTTACTCTGAAAGAACATGGGCAGTATGCAGATACCCAGGCTGTGTCAGTGCAACCACAGTTTTCACAGTTTCTGTGGGTTTTTTCAAAAGCACCAGTCTGAGAATTCAACTATCCTTCACCATACTTATGACTCTACTTACATTTCTTTTAACTTCAACCTTTAACACGGTAAAAAATGTCATAAATTGCTGTGAAAATAAGGTTGTTGGCATTGCAATATATGCTTTTCTGTGTTTATCATATAAACAACTCTAACCAAGATGGAACTACTGTACTTTTTCAGAGACTCACAGACCTTGTCCTTGCTGGTTGGACAGAGAATAAAATGAAGAGAATAGTCAATTTCTGCTGACAAGCCTGCTGGGAACCTACATCCACCAAATGGATTGAAAAGAGGTAGGTCAGGGTGTGGATATTAGTTAACAGTCAATGTTAAATTTGTGTGAAATTTGTGGGAAAATTCTTTTATATTTGTGGGAAATATTTTTTTTTATTAGCCAGAAGTTTTCATCAAAAAAATCTAACCGAAACTCAAAAACTCAAACCCCAAAATCTCAGCCTAGTGTCAGTAACTTTTGCTGTTGCATATAAATTGGGAATCACATTCTTCAACTCACAAGCATGCGCCAGGGGGCTGTGAGAATCTCTTGGATCCCAGATTGCCACAACTGACTGATAATCGAAGAGCTTGACCTGGGCTTCATGAAAGCAGACTGAACAACTAAGCTGAAGAACTGGAGTCTGGAGGATATAACAGTAATTCCACATAAATTCTGTGCGTTGGGCCCACAGGACTACTTATGAAACATCTAACCCCATTTCATTTATGGTTACATTATGACAGTAGTGTTAGTACAATGGCAGAGTAAAAGATAAAAGAAAAAAGTGGTAGTAATGTATTTTCTACCGAGGAAGGTGGAAACTACTTCATGCAGGCAATTAGATTTTTCCAAAGGAGGGAACACAAACAGGCAACTTACAGTTCCCAAACATGGTGCCTATTTGACAAAAGCCTGCAAAAGACTGTCTGCAAAAGGCTGCGGATTATTTTACTGATATTTGCTGATGGAAGACAATTAAGCTCTTACTATTTTATCTCAGCAAGTTGGTCAGGCTCATCATCTCTTTTGTACTGTTATGTCAGGGAAAAAAAAAATCCATATAAACACAGGTACAACCATCTGAAAGAAAGCTCCCATGGAAAAGTTTGATGGGATATTTTTGTTCAGTGAGGTGGGAGCAGCCTCAGTGCTGCTCTAGGTTATGCCAGTTAGTTCACTTTACAAGAGACAGTCATGGAAAAGATGGTGGGATGTGACAGAAGGAGAGAGGGTCCTAAGTTGAAACGGGGAAGGTTCCAACTGGATATAAGGAAAACATATTTAATGTGGGGGCAACTAAGCACTGGAACAACCTGCCCAAAGAGACTGTGAAAGTTTCTCCATAGAAGAAGAAGAAGGGAGTTTTTTTCTGTTACATATGTACAAATTATAATTGGTGAAGGGGTTTTGTTCATGCATGTCTGTGAGGGGGGTTCTCCTATGCAACAGATTGATTGATTTATTCTGAGGAGCAGCTGCAGGAAGCTAGTAAATTAGGACAGAATACATTAACACACTTTACACCTCATGAGATCTCATGCAGAACTGGAGGACTGATCCATAGAAAACCTTCACTGCATACTGAGCACTCAGTCTCTCTGCCTCTGTCCTCTAACTCTGTGAGCTCCAACTTACTGTGATGACTCTACAGTATGTCTAAACTTGAAAACTGAGCTAACTCTGTTACTAGTAATGAGTAAGGATAAAACAGACTGTAGGCAATCAACAAGTCTTTTCATCATATCCTTTTTACATACAGAGAGAAAACCAAGATGCTTACTGTGTCACGTGATTTTATTATTATTTTATTTATCTGATAAACATAAACACACCGAGGCTTTAGACTTATTTTTTAAGCTAATATACATCATACTTCCCCCACAAGTATTTTAACCATGTCTGAGATATCCCACTCTGACACTGCAGAACCTCTTTTTTTAAGGAGAAATGCATTCAGATACTATCATCTGTTTTAGAGGAATGGTATTTCTATATATAAAACTAAAGTATCTTAAGGGGACTTTTGTGAATGAAAAGTAATTTCATCACTCCATTTTAGCAGTTCCTGCACCTGCATCTGGGTATATATCAGCACTAACAAAAGCTGCCAGCACTCTACAGAGACACTCTTCGCATTCCTAATTTAATTTGGAAAATTTTGCTTGTTAACTATCATCACATGACTATATCACCAAAAGTTGCTTTTCTAAAGGAGAATACTTAAAGCAAAGCTTCTGAAGAAAGATGACCTCTTGGGCAGACCACAAATTTCAGTACCAGAAATGGTTCATTTTGGTCCTTAAAAGGGTGGCTAAAAAACCCCACTTCTATTTTTAGTTACACCTTTATTCATGCCAGGTGGCAAAAACACCCCAAAAAAGCACAAAAACATATCTTGGACAACAGAAGAGCTGTCCATACTTGGATCAGCTCTTGACACTTTGTCATGACTGTAACTTCTGCATGGCGGTTTACAGTTTACACTTTGGTTAGTCTTATTTCAGATTTTTAACTTTATCAGGGTGAGATTTAATTTCATTCTCTATCTGGACTGTGCTAATTTACTCTTGGCAACCAGTCCTAGGATGTCCTTTCCTTGTTAATTTAGTGGTCACACTGATCTTGGATAGCTGTCAATGGTCAGGGTGCTGCTGCCACTTCTGGTGGTGTGCTACTCAATGCCTCGGCTCATTTATTGTGAATTTTCCTAGGGTTTTCATTAATTTATGGGAAGTTCTTATGTTATTTTCCATGAATGGATGGTCAAAGACTGCTGTGGATTAACTCTGATCTACATAACAAGTGCCTACTTCTTTTGGGAAAATTACCAGACTGATTAGTATACGTTCAAAAGCTAGTCTCTGAAAAGCAAAAAAATATTCACGAAATTAAAGGAATCATATTCAAGAGATCATAATCAGTGCCATTGTACAATGCATAATATAAGTTTGATAATATCTAATATTGTCTTTCCTAATAATTTTTTGATTAGTTATGGAACTGAAAATTAATATATGCAGTAGTATTAATAATGTGAGCCAAGTGGCAAACACAAAACATATAATTCTCTATTTCTTTCTGCAAGGAAAGCTTTCCTTCCCTTCCTGCTTCCCTTCCTTCCTTGTTTTTAGAGATAATTATGATAAATTGCAGGCATGGCATTTTTCTATGCAGTCTTTAATGTACATTTTGTTTTGCCATTATTTTCTTCAATCGTATTTTAATTTGAGAGCAGATTGAAGATCTTTTATTGTTGCTATTACGACAGAAGCATCATCTTAGTCATATGATACATCTTAAGCCATCACTTAACCTCTCCCACTCATGGCTCTTCAGAAATAATAACCTTTGAAATATTTATCAAAGACCCTTTGTTTAAATGTGATTCTTTTTCTTAGAATTCAAAGTGATGGTTGTAAAACTGCAGCAGTGTAACTCCATCAGCTGATGATTGCACTTAGTAAGTAGACTTTGGACCTGCTGTGTAACAAGTGTTAGAATGTTTATTTGCCGTTAGGAGTCAGTTTTGATTAAACCATTGTAATTCTTATCAATTGTGCAATTTATCTTATCACAGTTCCAACTGTGAACGTTTACGGCTTATCTGCACATTGCTTCCTTAGGCATTTATACCCCATTTTGCTCTGTAGGACAAGATTTGTGTCAGTTACCTCTGAAGACCTAAAAATTAACATCAAAAGAAAAAAAAAATATAATCAAGGATAAATAAATGTAATTCAGGACTGCAAACCCCATACCATGTTGGCAGGCATCCCCTGTTAAACCAACCCAACTGTCACCACACACATACACACAAAAGAACAGAAGCCACCTTAAAAAATGGAATGAAGAAAAGTAATAATTCATGTATCTATCAATAAATTGAAAATGCATTTACAGGTCTGCCCTGAGATATACTTATTTTGAGTGCTTTCATTTTTTGGTAAAGTTTTAATTGCACAGATTAAGAGGTTATAGATATATTCTGTAATAACGGAAAAAATACTGTGCTTTCAACATTTTGAACAAGTTTTCCCAATACTAATGTTTCATTTGAAACTTTAGTATGCACTGCCAAGTTTTTCTTTATGCAGAGCCAGCTATGCCAACACCATGCTGAATCTTGCAACTTCTACTCAAAGCCAAAACCATAAATTTCTTTCTGGCAAACTGTACTCGGCTCTGATTTAGTCTAAACTTGGCTAAGTCTTACCTGACAGGTTCACACACTTTGGCACATCTTTAAAAAGCAGATTTGCTTGGATACTCAGGATTCACTATAAATATTTTGCATAGCTCTCAGCGCACTTGTAACTACTCCCACACAAGTGCCATTTTTACCTCTCGCTCCAGCACTGTAAGTGGTGAAAAAGGTCTTAGGGGTTTTTAATTTTTTTTTATTATTATTATTTTTGGTAGGATTTGGAGGGTTTTTTTCTGGTAAGTTGTTGTTGTTTGTCTCAAGGGCACAGATTCAACATTAAAAGAGAGGAGTTAAGGTTGAAAATGTACTGAAAATATAGATGGTTAGCCAAACTTGCCAAACGTGTAGATTAAGCTAGAATAAGATTCTGTCACTTCCTTCCAATGCAGTCATCCTGGAAATATGGACAAAGCCCTATTTTTGTATTTCAAACTTAGCTGGGAAAGAAAGCAATACTAAGTCGAACACCAAAGATAGGATCTTGGGAGAGGTGGAGGGCAAACATGGGAGACCTAGCCTTCAGAAGCAGCTTGCAATTTCCCCTACAGCCCTGGCTGCAGCCACTCCTTACAGAGCTCTGTGAGACAGCAAATTTCAGCAACCACAAATGATGACAGGAGGTTAAGAATAAATAAGAGCAGAAAAAGCGGAATGGCACCCCATTGCTCCCCGTCTCTGTCACAATTCTTAGCCTGTGATTTTTTTTCCCTCTCTGCCTTTTATTTTCATTTTTCTTTCCTGCACAGGCAAAAGAAACTGGGGACACCATCCTTTGAGTTCCTCTCTTGCATTAGGTCCTTCTTGTGTTTTTTTCTACGAGGAGGACTGCTCTGGTAGCAAAAAGTAGCCAGATCACATACCAATGAAACCAGACTGTTTGTCCACTGATGAATCTTACACTAAAAAAGAACAAGCAGGAAGACCAAACACAGTAAGGTTATGCTCATACATTTTTCAACTCCTAGAAATATCAGTGGTCATGAGTCTTCACATATGCTTAGTAAAATCTGAGGCACATTTACTCTCATGCTTGCCTTCCATGGTAAACATTTATAACCAAACCTACCTTTTACATCTCACCTTAGAATCTAAGCCTACTACTGCTTTTCTTTCTTTCTCAAAGATGAAAAAGTTGATTAAAAAGCCTTTGCAGCCTCTGCTCCTAGTTCAAGAGATTCCCTAACAGTCTCAGAACTGTTAATTCTCTAGTTATATCTGAAAGCAAGTATATCTGAAAACTCAAGCAAGAAGCTAGCAATTGAAAAAACTACATTCAAAGACCAGACAAGCTAGCATCACAGTGTGCAATCAAAAAAAAGAGCCACTTCTACAGCACATTATTTTTTTATTGTTATTTTTTGTTAAAGTATGTGTATTAATGACAGAGATAAAAGAAACAGGGAATAGAAAATGGACTTTTAGTGACCAGAAGAGTCCAAAAGACAGAAGCTAACTTTGTGTTTATGGCTTATCTCTTTCATGGCATTACAGAAAATCTCAGAGTTAGGCTAGAAGTTATTGTTATAACAACATTTTCCCCTTTAAGGAATTCTTTCTGTGTCAAAATCTCTCTTATGCCTACAGTTGTCTCTTTGATTCTTGTTCCTCTGACTGACAAATTGAATAAGCTATCTATTTAGCAGCATTTCAGCATAGTGCCATAAAAAGTTGCAAGAAGAACTCTGCAACTCCAGAAGCCATAAATGCATGAAACCTTCAGAAAACTTGTCTTAGATGGAACTGAAGCATTGTAAATAACTGCTGTACTTATTTTTCTTATTTTCTGCTTGAGTGTTTCAGGGCAAGACTGATGGGAATAGAGTGTTTGTGTGCTCCAGCATTCTCTGAATATTTGGAAAACCCTTTGGTGATGCTGCAGCCAGTTAGAGACCTAGAGACATGCAAGGCTATAAGGAACCAAAAATGGTCTCACCACGTTCAACCACCCCTTAGTTAAAACTGACCCCAGCAAATATCTTACAATGAGTTTTTTATGCTTTTTACATCCACAATAACAGATGTGTAAGTTATTACAAGAAGCAATTTTGCCAGACAACTGACTGTCTCAGAACTAGAGTTCTTGTATAGCAGGCTTTGCTGTTTAGTGATACTCATGGCAACTGTCAGCAATTTATACTCCCTACTTTCCTTGATTTCAGTGAAAAAATCCTATAGATACTTACTGCCTTTCCACAGATTTAGGGATAGCAGAAGACAAGTCTTATAAAGCAGGAAGATAGAAGTGTTTTGGTTATGTGGGCAAAAATGAGGACAAAGACTAGATGTCCTTCCATATCTGACAAGTAGGTGAACAAGAGTAGGTGGAGGTATAATTTGGCTCGATCATTGAAATCACTCACTTCCTGGCTTGAGATAATTAGCTCCCAGTTTGTGCAAGGAGAGAATAAAATGTACCTAAAGAGAGTACTTGAGATCTCTTTTCACAGGGAGTGCTACTCAGAGAAAAATAAAAAACAGACTTACACTAAATATGGATTTGATCACACAACCATACAAAGCTAAGGGTTTGGAATACATCTTAAAGATTATCTAGTCCTGACCCCAGCTGCCATGGACAGAGACACCTCTCATTACAACAGATTTCACAAGGACTTATCCAAACTGACCCTGAACAGCACCAGGGTTGGGGCACCACAGTCTCCCTGGGCAACCTGTTCCAGTACCTCACCATCCTCACAGTGAAAATTTTTTTATTAATATGTAACCTAAATTTCCCCTCTTTCAGTTTGTACCCATTATTCTTTCTCCTATCACTACAGTTCCTGATAAAGAGTCCCTCTCCAGCTTTCCAGTCAGCACCTTGCTTTGATTTTGCTAGGAGGTCGTCATACAACCTTCTCTTTTACAGGCCGAACAGCCACAACTTTCTCAACCCATCTTCTTAGGGGAGATGCTCCAGTTCTCTTATCAACTTCTTGGTCCTCCTCTGGACTCGCTCCAACAGTTCCATGTCCTCCTTCTGTTGGGGCACCAGAAATGTCCACAGCACTCCAGGTGGGGTCCCACAGGAGCAGAGCAGAGGGACAGAATCACCTCCTTGCCCTGCTGGCCACGCTCCTTTGGACGCAGCCCAGAAGGTGTTTGGCTCGTTGGGCTGTGCGTGCTGCCGGCTTGTGTTGAGTTTTTCATCAGCCATCACCACCAAGTCTTTCTCCTCAGGGCTGCTCTCAGTCACTTCTCTGCCCAGCCTGCAGCTGTGTTTGGGATTGCCATGACCCAAGTGCAGGACCTTGCATTCTGCTTTGCTGAACTCCATGAGGTTTGTATGCAGCCACGTCTCAAGCATGTCAAGGCCCCTCTGGATGGCATCACTTCCCTCCAGCGAGTCAACTGCAACACACAGCTTGGTGTCACCAGAAAACTTGCTGGGGATGCATTCAATCCCACCATTTTCCCTATTCTACTAGAAACCCTTGTCTTGAGGCTTTTCTTAGAAAGCTTTCTAGAATTAGCATTTGTGTTACAACTTTTTTTTTTAACAGAAAAGATCATTGCCACAAAAATTTCCATCAGGACTTTTTAAACAGACTCAGACAGAAAAAACAACTAAGTGTAAAATATATATATATAAGAAGGAGAAGTTTAAAAAAACAGAAAGCAAATTAAATTAACATTGAGGCAATTCCAGTGGCTCTAAACAGGGATCCTCCTCCATTTCTGAGACAAAAACAACAACTGGAAGAATAACAGCCTATATAACATAAGTAAGCATATACAGTATAATTAAATA
>VXBB01014666.1:140198-151518 GCA_013399915.1 Illadopsis cleaveri
TACAAATACCAAACTAACTTGGTTGTTATTTTATTCTTCACAGTAAGAAAAGTCAACTAGCCAACTCATATTAACAGAAGTGGAAAAGTGGAAAATGAAAAGAACACACCTGATCCCAAGTCCTTTTCAGTGGATATCCTTGCACTGATTGCAGTAGTAATAGTTGCATTTTTTACTTGTTATGTGCTACGTAATTCTGGCCATTACTAACACTTCCCAAGGGGAATGGCTAAAACTGCTTTTTCACCTTCTGTTACAGAAAAAATGGGGTTAAGAGATCTTTCCTGAAATGTATTATTAATGTAAAATTCTTCAAGAATGCATGAAAGAACTTCAGAGATGCTGGAAGATGTAAAATGTAATTTAATCACTGTATTTTTTTTTTAAAGTGTATTACAGTCACATGTTTCTATTTTAAGTCTGTCACTGAAAAGTTTAAATGTTTTTTTTCAGTGATTAGTTGAAAATCCAGTAAATCAAAGCCCAATTCAGTACCTTCTTTCACTGTGTATTTTTTAAACACATTATAAACACAGCTCTAAACACAAACTACTCTTCTGACATCAATTTCTCATGCATATTTAAAAGATACTCATTTCTATCTAACAATGCTTCCTATGTTTACTTGACACTGCACACTTTTTTCTTTTTGTCTTCAGATATAGCCCAATTTTGGGTCCACTGTGTATGGACTTGAATAGCTATGGAATCTTTTACCATAATTTCATAATTACAGAAAAACGTGTTAAAGTATGTTTCAGGTGGTAACTAGAAACATAGAGGACTCTTCTTTAAGAAAGAAGTTGTAAACAGAAAAAGGGCTATAAAATTGTTGCATTCTCTTAATTCACAATGTAATCAAATCTCATGGACAGCTTTGCATGTTTGCACAGCTACTATAATGCATAGCAATGCTACTGTCCATTCAAGATTACAACCCAGAATTTTAGCTGATGTCAAAAAGTGTGAAGTCTCAGAAGGGACATGTTTTCTTTATTTGCTTTATTTTTACTTTAAAAATGCACATAGTGAACAATTTTCAAGGTTAAGTGAATGGCTTTAGGTATACTATTGTTTTTCCTTACAGGTAAGAATCCAAGCCACCAGAAACAGCTTTATAGAACAGATGTCAAAATGCAGAAGTGACTTGCTTTGGATGTGTATTTGATTTTGTGTCTGGGCTAGCATTTGAATTATTTGGCCTTTGTTTAACTGTGTTTGGTTTGTGCACTCAGCTGACAGATTTCGTTGGACTCTATCTGCTTGAACAAGCATATGTATTTTTCTAGATATCCTTGATATAAATGTAGTTCATCTTATCTTAGCATTACTGTGAGGCCTTCATTGTCTTTTGTTGGGCTTATTCGCAGTGTAGAATCACCTTTTTCAAAATCTGTAGGCAGACTTTTACAGCCTGCCACATTTACTCACATCTCATCCCTATCTAGTACGGGGTTTTGTTTTGTTTTGTTCTGTGGGGCTGTGAGAGTCTGAAACACTGCATGGGATCTTGTAGCCTACCTCTGACTCATGAGAGCAGAGGCTTTCGGAAGATGTCATAAGACACAGGAAGTGAGCCTATTTATAGTGGTGGCCCTGTCTGTGTCCCCTGGCTACATCCCAGAGTTGAATAGTATGTTCTCGGAAAAAATACATATTTCATTTGAGACTGATACTGGCATGAACTTTATAAACTGTGTACTTTTGTTTATTCTCTTTCCTGCATAATATAATGCAGAATTGACAAAACAGTGTATCTTTACTCACTTTTTTACTATCACAACAGCTAGTATTTTTTAAACTTTACTTCTCCTTCCGAAACTGTGTCATTTTGATTTCTCTTAGTATATTTTCTATTGTTTAATTATAATACTTGGAGTTGTTTTTGCCAACATACGTACTAGTTTTCTTTGATATCTTATTGCCTTTTCTACTCAAGCTAGCCTTTCCTCTCATTCTGGTTCATCACAGCTATTTTAACTTTTTAATTAATTTGTTTAATTAATGAAGTTTGGTTAATCTCATCTTCTCCAATCAATGTCAGGTTTGGATCTGCACCTGTTCACTTGTTTTCTGTATGCCCAAACATCTTGTGAAAAGCTTTTCAGGTATTTGTGCCTGAACTTCTGAATTTTCTCTTATTGCAATCTACTAAAATAACTTGACTTTTAGAATTTTTTTGGGAAATTTGTCTCTAAACTGAGACATTGTGTTAGGCAAGTCAGCACATTTGCTGAGCTTGGAAAACCACCAGTCAGCTCTTCCAGATTTTTCCTGTGTTTCTTGGGAAGTATTTTGCATGTAACACTGATGCTTATTGCATGGGCATGAGTTTTCCAGTATGATCAAACACAGAACAGGCAGACGTTTAACCCTCATCTGCATCATTCAAAACAAACAGAAAAGGATTTTTTGAATGCTGTCATTCATAATGGGTTACCTACCAGTTGCCATTTATTTTTTCTCCTGATATTCCTGAAAAATGGAGGTTTTATACTGTTGATGGGTAACATTTAGATGCAAAATTACTTATTGAAAAATTTAAATAAATTATTGTTGAGATAGGAGAGAGGTGGGGCTTATTGCAAGGAAACTGTGATTGGGGTAGCTGTGGCATACCTAATACCTTGTAGTTTACAGTGTAGATACACCTTAAGTTGTAGAGGATGGAGGTGCGTAGTGCAGTGGAAATATAGCCAAAGAAATATCTAGATTATACTAAAGAAGTTGTCTGGAGAAAATAGCCTAGGAATAGGCCTGAAGCTTCATTTTGACCCCTTTGCAAACAATGGGAAGAGATCCACCCACTGCCCTGAACTTTGGATCCATCGAATGCAAATATGCCTCTGTTGACCTCAGCTATGCAAACCAGAAACACTCCCCTAACTGCATGAAAAACACGGTGATCGTTTAGATGGGTATAGTGCATGGAAAAGAGCTTGTGAAATTCCAAATATTTGAGAGAAGTACTCAAGATAGCAACTTATTCTTTCATTACTGACCCCAGAAAAACACATATCCTGTGAATAAATCCACAATGCAATCATCAGTTAAGAAAAGAGGTAAACATTTTTTGTTTCACAAGGGAAAAGACGAGGAGCCAAGGCTTATCCTGGAAGAGCAATAGAGAATGTTTCTGCATCACAGATGGTATCTGGGTAGGACAATTAGCTGCACACTACTAAGGAATTCAAAATACCAGATATCCCAAACACACTTCTTTCTCTTTCATGGTTTTCTAAATGTACTTTTTATTTAGTAAATAAAAAAGCCCTCCCATTTGCATATTTACTCCTAAAGTTACAGGGAAAGGGCTGCTTTCCCCTCCATGCACTAGAATAGCTCTCAATATAAACTTGTCTCGGATGGGAACTGTTTCCTGCAGGAAGTGCTTGGAAACAATTTGTACTGAGTGGATGAATTTTCAAGCAAGTGCATTTCCTGGGAAATGTGTGTCATAAGGCTAAACAAACACAACGGATAATATTCAGTGTCCTTTCAATCTCCTGTGTTGAATCCATTTGGATACCCAACATATTTTAATGGATCACATTCTGCTTCTTTACACAGTCCATAGCTCCTGAGGAGCAGGAAACCAGACCTCTGCTTCTTGTAAACTGTTTCATCTCCACTTTTCTGTGGTGAAAGAAACCCTTCATGAAAAATGAATTGCTTTCTGGCTGAAACAGGGCTTGTTGTATAACAGAAATGCTCACCAATAAATGGTAAACCCACCTTTTATTGCAGAAAAATTGCCTTGTTTTAACAATCATCAATTCTGAGAGCTGATGAAGACATGAGAATAAGATGCCAACAGAATGTATGACAAAGACAGCTAGTTTCTACTGTTATCATTACGAAAACGTGTTAGCCACTATCAAGTCCCATTTCCTTCCCCAGTCACAAACAGATGGGCTGAGATTAAATCTTCAAACAACACTGTACATGACTTTCCATGAGCTGGATAAATGTGGCTCTGCATAGCCTGTGGGTCAGAATGACCCTCAGCAGGAAGTGTGCACTCCCCAAGACCAGCCCCTCATCTGTGGGAACATGGTCTAAAAATCCTTTCTGAAGCTACACCTGCCTACAGCAAAACCTCCATTTTTCTTCAGTATTTGTAATACATAATTCTGTTTTACAGAAAGGCTTTGCATATTGATATTTTCTTGAAGTTAGTTTTATCTGATTATTTGATGAAAATCATAGATTAAGGAAATTTACAGACTTTTCACCTTGTTTCTTCCCTGTTTTTCATTTCATGCTACGTCTGGCCACCTAAATCACAGATTAGTTTTTCCATTTCTTGACTAGATAAATCCTAACTTTAAAAGAGGAGAATAGTCTGTATGGGATGGTTACTTAAAGTGTGGGGGCATTCCAGGAAATATTTTTAAAACTTAAGTATACAGTAGCTTTATACTTTAAAAAAAGCAGTTAGTTAACAGTTATAAAATGTAGTGGATACTGTTTCATTTTACATGACATGACAAAAATCCAGCAAAGGATAAAAATCCACTTTTAAAGCATGGAGTGTAAATTATTAAGCTCCTCATAGCTGAAAATAAGGTTTTCACTTACTACTGTTTGAGTTGGAGCTCCAGACATACATGTTTTAATTTAAAATAATAAGCAGGAAGAGACTATGCATTTGAAATGTTTTCACCTCCTTTGAATAAAGAAAAAATATTTTGGATTTCAGGTTTTACTGATTCTCTTGGCCTAGAAATAACAAAAGAAGCAGGTTCCTCTTCCTGATGTGGAAGATCAATACTGATGCAATGTGAATAGAGATGCTGCATTAACTTCTGCAGACCTGTTGACATATACAGTTATTCCCCAGATATCAGTAACTATCATTAAGGCAAGAAGCCAAAAAAGACCACATCTATTGGTGAAGCAGAGCCAATATATGTCAATATATATATAAAAATTAAAAGACAATATATACAGAAAATCAAATATATTACAGGGAGAATAAGGTACATTTTTCCCCTCAATTAAAAAAATATATTTCTGATATGTAATTTTGAAAATACTTTAATACTGCCTAAGGAAATACCCACATTTTGAAAATAAAATAAACCCATTTTGTGAAGATATGCCTTTTTAATTAATTAATTTTTATTTGATGGGGTTTAACAATGTTTAATATCGGGAAATAGAATGTGTCACAGAGATTTCTGTTCTAAAAAATAAGAAGGGCTTCCTGGAGTCCAGACAAACTTGTCCTCCAAAGATTTTGATATATAATTTAAAATCTCCTGCTAATTTCACTGTTTTGAGAGATCAGAGGTATTTTCCCATCTGTGATATAATAACCTTTATTCTATAAATAATTCTGCAATATGCAGTAATGTGCTAAATGCAATGCAATGCACTAGAGAACCCAGTGGAAACACTTATGTGGGTAAAATTTTGGAAAGAGCTATTGCTTTTTATTATTAATGATGAATTAGTCTTTTTAGTTTCCTTTTTCAATAAAAGTTATTCACTTTACCAATACATGTGCTACATGAAAAAAGCTAAGCCTCAAGGCTCACTTCTTACAAAGGAAAAAATATCAGTCTTAGGGCTATAGAATTTAAAATATTTGTGTGGTTGTTGTTGTTGTTGTTATTATTATTATTGCTATTATTACTATTACTATTATTAAAAACATATACAGAAAATTGAAATACTCAGTGATTTTGCAAAGGCTGCAAATACTTCAGTTTTACTGGTATAATTATCTCAGTAAACTTTACATACAGAAGTAAGCAATTTTCTTTCTGAGTGTATTAGCTATGAAGTGAAATCCATGCAATTATAGTGCTATTGTTTAAAAACAATGCATCCCTTGCTTTAATACGAATTCCATATGCCAGTTTGAGAAATAAACAGAATACACACTTTCACACTGTGACAGAGCATTACCGAAGTTGTTCAGCTGGTGAAGCCCAAATGACAAAGGTGAGTGGAACAGACACCCCCAGGTCAGCGAGAAGACCAAAGGACCAGATGCTGGCTCTTACCTGCAGGCTGTTGAAGGTGATGAAGAAGACTAACATCCAGAGCTGCCGGTAAGCCATGTGCAGTCCTCCCCACAGCCAGGTGATGGAAATCAGGGCAAACAGGTACAAGACCAAGGGGATCTCTGCAAACCACAAACACAGCATTTCAGCTCCTGTGCCCTCAGAAAAAAACCCATTTTTTAAAGCATTACTGACACAAGACACGATTTTGTTGTCTGTGGCTAACCTTGGAGCTTGTTCTCCAATGGTGGGCAGCCTTTCTCCTGCTCCAGTTGGATGGTGGTCCCAGGGCTTTTATGATCTCAGCCTGGGATCAGAAGACCAGCAGAATGACACTATCAGGGATCTGGGAGGTATGAGGGGCAGAAGAAGTACAGCCCAGCTCAGCAAACAAAGTGGTGAGAAGAGCACAGATTAAGTCAAAAAATATGCTGAACTTTGGAGAAGAATGGAAGAACTCTTGGCAAGAAGAATGGAAGAACTCTTGGCAAGCTCTAGAAATTTTAAGAGAAAATAGATTTCTAAGAATTTAGAGGAAAGAGAAAAGAAGGAAAGTATTATGGTGTGTTGGTTTTGCATGGCTTGATTTTTTGGTGAGGACGGAAGAAGCCAGGCATGGAAGTGATTTTTCTGGGGGAAGTTTTGTCTATGCTGGGCAAAGCCAATCATGGGCTGGCTCTGAAAACAAACATGCTGTCAAGCCAATTATAGTAGTTGGTAATGTCTCTGTGATAACATATTTAAGGAAGGAAAAAGCATGTGCAATTCCTTTTTCTTCCTCTCCTCCCAGGGCAGCCGCCGGACCATGGAGCCGGGGCTATCTCAGCATGGTCCACAGAGAACTTGTGCTTGCCTGGCCACCTTTAACTCGCTGTGCTGAGGGCAGAAGGGCAGGGGCAGCAGCAGCAGCAGCTTCTCCTTTTCGGTGCCCCGTGTGAAGAGAGGCCCTGAATGGAGCCGGCGCTGCGGCAGCCAGCAGGGACCACGTGGCCAACAGTGAGGGGCATGGCGAGCCATTCCCTGGTGCAGAGCCTGGACAGGATCAACATTTCAGTGCTGCTAAACCCTGTTAGAACTTTTCAATTGATGGGACTTGAGAACAAACAAACCTACGGACACCAGTTCTCTCCTGAGTCAGAGAAAAGGAAAAGGTGAAGAGACGTGAGGGAACAACATGGCGGCACCAAGGTCGGTGGAAGGAGGGAGGGGCAGGAGGTGCTCCGGGCATCGGAGCTGAGATTCTTCTACAAGCCATGGTGAGGACTGTAATCCAACAAACAAACAGTTTCCCTGTAATTCATGAAGTGTACAGGGGGATGCAGAGGTCCACTTACAGCCCGTGAGAGGAAGTGCTCATGCTGGAGTGCACAGATGCTGAAAAGCTGTATTCTAGTGGGAAACTCAAACAGAGAGACAGAGAAGACCCTTGCTTCCAGAGACAGAAAAAGAGGATCTTTGCTTCCAAACTAGAACAGCTCCCCCTTAAAAGACTACACCCCATGAACTAATGACCCATACAAACAGTTGTGGGAAGACTGCTTTGTCCGTGGGTGGTACTCATCTTACAGCAGGTCGAGCGGGAGTGTTACTCTTGAAAATTAGAACCATGTCAGAGAAGTTACAGAGAACTGTTTCCCATAAGAAAGATACCACAACGTAACAGCAGAGACTCCTCTCCCTAAGCAAACTGAAGAAAGATTTTTAGGAGTGACAAACTGGCAAAAATCTCCATGTTTTGTTTCCCTGCACTGTCAGTGGGAAGGAAGGAAGGTCTTGAGGGGAGGAAGGGAAGGTGTTCTAAAGGTTTATTTTAGTTCTCATTATCCTCTTTTAATTATGTTAATATTTTTTTCTTTATACCTTATAAGTTTTGAGCTTGTTTTGCCCTTAGAGTGCTTTTTCCTAATCCTCATCTCACCCCATGAGCCTTTTAGATTTTTTTCTTTTTCTCCCCTTTGCTCAACTATAGCAGAGGAGAATGAGTGAATGGTTTCTTGTGAGTGCCTGGCTTCTAGCCAGTGTCAAACCACGACATATGGATACATAAATGATCCCAGCTCTGGCCACTTTACTACAGGGTTGTAGGGAATTATAAGAATAGCTTATTCTTTGATTTGTTGTTATTTTTCCCTTCAAGTCAAATTAAGACATCTGACCCCATAAAACTTAGAGTGACAACCTCCTCTCAGCCCAGGAGACCCCTAAGATAGACTTTGAGCCAGTTAATTTCATTCACCTTCAAAAACATGTGCAGCATCTGTCTTTAAGGATGCACACATAAATCTCCATTTTATGTTGCTGACTGTATTTACAGCATAAAAGATTTAGGGAATGCTGGCAGGAAGATGTCTGCCTGGACAAAGTTTGCAATAAGGAAAACAAAAGTCAGTTTTCACCCCCACAGGTTTCTCCTACTGCCAAGTGCCAGCCCCTGTGTTACTGTGTTTGCAGCAGAGTTCAAAGTCCATGTTTGCCAGGTCTGCACATCTCAGGGGCAGAGGTGCTTGGCCAGGCATTGCCCCTCTCCACATGTTATGGAGCATCAGCAAAGAGTGGGGATGTGTTTTTGACAGGCTTTATTCCAGAAACAGCAGTTTGGGAGCCCTTTAGCCATTTTGTTTAATACTGTACAAATAGCAAGGGCCTTCTGAATGTAGGCAGTATCCCAAGTCATAGAGACATAACATTTTAACAACAAAAAGCTGCTTTTTGCCACATACCATATATTGGTACAGTTTATGGTTCTGTTTTCCTCTTCATTAGCAACAATTGCCTGCCTCATTATCAGTATTGCAAAGAGCTAATACACAGCTGAAACTTTGACAGCATTTAAAGCCTTGGATGTTCAAGTTCTGTATACCCATTCGTTGAATTTTGATCCAACAAAAGCTCAAAAATTAAAGCAAACATATCAGAAAATAAGCAACAAATTAATTTAAGTTGTAAAATCAGAATTGCACAAAGGAAAATGCTAATAAATAGGCTTGACATGGACCAAAATGGTCTAATTATTTGTAGTTTTCTTCATATGAAAATAAAACAAACAACCCCCTCCCAAAGAAACCCCAAAGGGTTATTCTGAGCTGAGGAACCTTCACTGACATGACTTTTACTCTAAGTCCAAGTGTAATCAGTTGCCTCTAGAGTACTTAGATAAACCTTAGTATATAAGACTGATGTGAAGTCAGCTCAACATTACTGTGATGTAACTGAGACACTGACAAGCAGTTCTGTTGGGTATTATATAATCTAACCATGCTGATTCACATTTTTTGTACACTTATCACACAGTTTTTTATACTAGGGGTGATGGAAGATTTCACATAAGCAACAGGTAGTCTACACCCTCCTTAAATACATATAAATGTATATATGCATGCATATATCATTGTCCTGACTGTTCATGTTTTTCCTTGAAATATCTCCCTTTTTCCTTACAATAAGATTAAGAAACACTGACAGAGTTGACAAAATCTATACAGATAAATGCAACTTATGCAGCTCTAGTTCCAGTTTTTTAGAGTTGGAAAACTTACTAGAGTCCAGCTTGATATTTAGCTAGGTTAAATTTTTTTGCACATTGCATACAATCAATTTACTGAAAATGTCCCATTTGCCACTCTTTCCTCATTGATGAGAAAAGATAATTTTCTTGTTAATCTATAAGATTAATTTTCTGTTCTGAGAGCTGCAGTACATTGTAGTAAGTTATCAAGGGTAGTAAAATTCAGTTTACTACAGTAGGGGAGTCCTTAGAGCAAACACAAGATTTTGTAAGTGATTCACACAAAAACAATGATTGTTTGAAAGAGAATTTGAAAGATAGGCTGCAATATTTTCATTATGAGTTTGGATTAGATTACAAAATTCGTGAACCAGGAAAAATATGAAGATGATGGAAAAATTTAATTACCTCATCAAGAACCTAAAAGGAACTGTACTGGGTACATAAAAAGTTTGTCTGGCCTTGCCTTCAAGAAGGACCAAAAAAGTTGGCCAGATATGATACCTCTCCCAGCAATTCTCCCATTTACAACTCAGGAGATTCCCTAACCAGACATTAGGCGTTTTTTCCTATTTAGTAACCTTCAGGGGACTTTTCTTTCACAAAATTGTATTGACTTTGATAGTTCAGAGGAATTATCACTGCAAGGAATCATCATAAGATTCATGTAATAAAATGCCAGATTACCCAGTTGAAAAATCTGTCAGCCTTGTGTTTGCTGTTTGGTTTCCTTCTAGTAGAAGCAAGAACAAGAAACAGCAGGAAACGAAGTATGGAACATTTCCAAACAGTTATGATTTCACCTACAGTGTTTTTAGGTTTGCAACAAATGAAACCTTCACAATTCTATATTTCTGAAATAAACCTCACAAAGAAAATAAAGACTGGTGACAGTTTAAAATTTCATTCTCTGTTGCATTATAAGGCATCTGAAGATGTCCCTGTTCATTGCAGGGCGGTTGAACTAGATGATCTTTAAAAGACCCTTCCAATCCAAGCCATTCTATGATTCCATGGTTTGTAATGACCTACTGAGAAAAATAATCTCATTATCTCCTATGTCTACACCTACTGCAACTTAAGCAGTCTGCTTTCTGCTTACTGATGTCCACAAAGAATTTCAACCCCACAGGACTGTGGTTCCAGTCAGCCTGTGCATACTTCTTCAGAAATGAGAACTGCAACACTTGTCACATTTGTGTGCCTGAAAGGATTGGAAAAGTGCTGATAGATACTAAACTTTAGAACACAGGATGAAACCACCTGAAAAAAAATTAAAAAAGAAAAATTATTTTTCAGTACTAAGTGCATCCTGTCCATCAACACGCTTCATATGCATGATACACCTCTTTTAGAAATCATGGGAAGCAGATTTCTGACAGCCTCTGCATCTGAGAGCACAAAGAGCCAAGTGGCCTCTTGGTAGTCCAAGACTGGGAGGATGAGCAGCATTGAAGAAAGACCTGGAAACAACTGTGAAGATGAACAAGATGAGGAGGAGCCTTGGACCACTGTTGCACTGTCGGACTTTCTATAGCTCATGTAACAGCAAGTTGAAGATTGAAATGGATTCAAATATGGCATTGTAATGAAGTGACAGTTCCCATGGTTAACCTCTCATCCTGTGTAGTGCCTATTGACTATGAATGAATTGTTTGATCCTGCCTACCACCACCTATTTTACCAGGCAGGGAAGAAGCAATGGAAAACCTCCTGTACAACTTCAGTCAACAACTGCTCATGGTGTATAGGGAAAAATTCTTGAAAAATGCCTTCCTGTTATTTTCTTTTTCTTGAAAGT
>VXBB01014666.1:151584-180733 GCA_013399915.1 Illadopsis cleaveri
GGTTTTTTTGGTTTTTTGTTGTTTTTTTTCTTTTTTTATGAATAAGAAATTCAATAAAAGAAGCAATTGAATAATACAGCTTTAATTATCTTCTGAGTTTACCTATAAATATTTAATATGTGCCTTCTCCTTAGGCTGTTAAACTGCAATGGATAATGCAATTTTAATTGTTTTTAACAGTTCTTAGCTAAACATGAAGACTTATTGCAAAACCTGAAAGATCTTTATAAACATTTTTTTCCCAAATGACTGGGGAGAGTGTGTTGCTTCACAGAATTTCAACAATTTGTGGGAGACCTAAATTAGTAAAATATTTACAGGCTATTGCTTAAGAAGTCATCAGTTAAACTTAGCAATGTAAATATAAAAATGCCACAAAACCATTTTTTTAAAATTTTTAAATAAGTCTGAATAACAGTGTTCCAAATCCTGCTGGCTCTGCTTCCAATTGTTTTTGACAGCTGCAGTAAAAAAAAAGGAGTTTGGTAGCAGAATTTTGTGGCCAAAATAGAGAAAAAAAACCCAAAACAAATAAAACAGATTGCTTTCATGAAGTTCAAAGAAGAAAATATCACAATCAAGAACATGGAATCAATGAATCACAATAAAACCACTGATTCCTGACTGGGAATGCTAAATGTGCAGAATTTAACAGTATCAGATACTGAAGACCAGAAATCTGGTAGCTCCATGTCCATGAAAACAAACTGGAAAAAAATGTTCATTAATAGTTTGTAGAAATAGAGGGTAAAAATCGTGTTGAAATTTATTATTAATTATTAATTTATTGTTTATATTTTTATTTATAATTTATTATCTATTATTTATTATTTATCAATTATTATTTGTTGTTTTATCATTTATTGCTTATTATTTTTTGTTAATTTATATTTTTTGTTCTGCTGCTCCTTGTGCCAAGGAAAGTTCTGAAATTAAAGGATACTTTCTAAAAGAAAAGCACATATCCCATTAAGCATAACAAATACATTGCTACTTCAAAGTCATTAAAGACTAACCTCTCTAACCTTTGCACTAAATCTCATGGTTTTGGCAAATTTTCATATACATCTTTAAGAAACCTTGGGTTATAATAAAATGAAAAAAAGGGCATTTTATCATGGCTTATGCTATTACTGTTATGCAGAGAACATGGCAAATCCCAGAAGAGTACCAAATCAAAAGAATAAAGAAAAATATGAGCCTACTTACTTCCACATAACAAAATTATTTAGATGCACAGTTGCAAAATATTAAATGAGTGCTAAATTTTGCAACTGTGCCGTCACAACTCATGCACATGAGCTTGTTTCTTTGCAGGAAAACAGCTAATTTGGACACGTGAAGCACAGTGCAAGCAATCTAAATTACATGAGTGAAGTTGATGCATTTATGTTACTACCTTATTCAGATGTTAGTTCTTTATTTCAGGCTCTAATTATGCTTGTACATTTTGTATTAACAGTATTCGTAGAAAGTTCTGAAGGCAAAGATTTCTTCTTCTCCTAATTACAAAAAAACACGAAAAACCTCCTGGAGCACTATGAAGACTAAAATATTATATCCAGTGTGTGTGATGAATACTGTGAATACTGTTGAGAACTCTCAGTTCAGAAGTAGCCAACATCTGGTTCTTGATTTCTAGATGCATGTTGCCATTTCAAGATGAAAGCATTCCTGCCATTCACTATTCCTTTGATTCTCTTAGATACCTGATATTTATCTTATGATTCAAGATAAAGACTTTAGCACCTATCTACCTATCTTACAGGTTAGAGAAGACATGCAGATATCTTCATGTTTACATGTTTAAACATACATTCTCACTTGAAATCAACAACCCTGTCCTCAGCATAATTTCCTGAGCACAGAAGCATGTTTGAAATGTCCTGCACTTACATTTTGTAGGTTTATTTGTTTCTTGAGAACATCAGATAGCAGTAGGTGTAGGCAGACTATTCAGCATGCTCTGTTGTGACTACGAATTGCATACTGGTAACAGAAAAAATATATTTAGAGACTGGAATTAGATTATCTTTAAGGTCCCTTCCAACCCAAACCGTTCAATGATTTTATATTAAGAAGTTTATATGAAGGAAGATGAAAGTAGGTAGTTAAAATTTTACAACTAAATGTCCAAGGCATTCTCCATGAAGTTCTATTTTGGCAACACAAAGTCTTAATCTTTACATTAATTCCGTCACTTTTATAATTATGATATCTGATTCAGGTAAGCTGTGATGCATATTTATGAGTAGGGCATGAAAATTATGCCAGTTCAAGATTCATCCAATAAATGAAGCTCATCTATTTACAGTTATCAGGGGGGAAAAAATCAAATTGTTCTGTTACATTTTTAAATTTTTTTGTGAAATTATTAAAGGTTAGCAAACAGAAAATAAAACCTTTTATATTGGATTGCTGTCCTGTTACTATTAATTTTCTGCATTTGCATATTAGGACTTGTCTAGGAACTAGACACCACTAGTGGGTTTCCACAGGGCTCCATCCTCAGCCCTGTGCTCATCAACATCTTCTGAAATGACTTGGACAGATAACTGGAAGGGATACTGAGTTCACAAATGATACAAATGTGGGAGGATCTGTTGAATCCCTCAAAGACAGGGAGGCCTTTCAGACAGACCTCAGCAAATGAGAGGAATGGGAAATCACTCACCATATGAAGTTCAACAAGGGAAAGTGTTGGATTCTGCTCCTGGGATGGGGCAACCCTGGATGTATGGGCAGACTGGGGAATGAGATTCTGGAAAGCAGCACCGTGGAAAGGGACCTGGGGGTCCTGGTCAGTGGTAAGTTGAACATGAGCCAGCAGTGCCCTGGCAGCTAGGAGGGCCAGCTGTGTCCTAGGATGCAAACTTAAATATTAGTTAACCCAACGGCTGTTTATCCAATGAATGCTTCTGACTTGGCTCCTGTCAAGGCTAACTTTTGAGAGAGTAGTTTCTATATCTAGGAAGACAGTCAGCCAACAGAACATGTTTGCTGAAATGATGGCAAGAAGAACAAAGTGAAAACTCTTTTTAAGCAAACTCAATGCCTATCTCTGAATGACTACACTAGAGGTAGAGCTAGCATTCTTTGAAAATCAGCTTTCACAGTTTTTTCAACCTTTCACACTTTTCTTTCCAAGATTCGCTTTTGAGAAGGAAGAGCTGACTGCTCCAAGAGATAACTAATTCTTGACTCTCTCACTGCCCTTTCCTGAGCCCTCTACTGTTGAGGAAAATTCCCTGAGTTAAATAAACTGCACCAATCACCATGTAAATCAACATGACCAGTAACAGAGCAATTCTAGAAGAGTAAAAAAGAGCACGAGAGGGCAAACTCACGTATTTCATGCTCCAGACAGGGCAATGAGAAGTATGCATATTGCACAAATTAAGATTTGACAAACCCTACTCACTTGTGTTTATTCTACACTGAAACCTTGTTTCAATCATATTCTTTTACAGTGATAGGCTAGTCACAAGTAAAGAGTATAAACACTTTCTGGGAAGATCACAGACCACTGCCAAAGGAATTGACACCAATTACTAAAACCAGATTTTTGCTGGGCTAGCCGTCTTTGGACCATGATATTTTCTTGAAACTACCAGAATAGGGTATGAAAGATGAGAATTTACTTAAGGGTACCCAGGACAAATCCAGAGGACTAGGAAGAATATATGCATGACAGAAAAGGAGGTACAATTAAAAATGGGCTTCTATGTATAAATAAAAGTAAGAAACCCTCCAATTATATCCTATAGTTTTCCAAGAAAACATTTATCTGTCTACAAACTGATCCTCTTTGCAGCTACCAAATGTTTTCTTTTAGGTATGTATGGCAAAACCCAGCTGGCTCTTGGGAAAGAAAAAATACACAGGAGTCTCCTTTAGTATGGGTAGCAACAAACTCTTCTTCTAGGACTGAAAAAATATAGTAAAACACCATGGTACTACCTAACTTCAGCAAGATGTTTCACAAAGTTTACAGAATTTATTTTAATAGCTGTAGAAGAATAACGTGGTGGCCTTCTATAATGGAGTGACTGTATTAGTAGAAAATGGAAGAGGATTTGATGTTATCTGTCTTCAAATCTCTAAGGTCTTTGGCATAGATAAACTGTTGCCTGGTGGCTCTGGTTTTGGATGAAACAGAGAGAAACTCTGGCATATTCATTGCCGTAAGAAAAAATAATGTATATGAAACTTAGGGAGGCAACATTGCCAAAAGACCTTCCTAACACATAGCACATAGCATCTTGATATAGCATCTTGTAAGCCAGAACTTGGTTCAGGTATAATCAAAGACCTCCTCTATGTTTCAAAAGTAAGATATCATCATGAAACTGATTGCAGACAAATTTATTGATGTGGAAAATGTTGTTTCCCATGGCAGCCATTTACATGGCTACAATAACAGGAGCAGGAGCAGCTCCCAGAAATTTTGTAAGAAGATAGAGTCAGGTGAGACAATGTCAAGATTCAAGATTTGTAAGTGATACTAGGCCTCACCACTGCAAGCTGCGTTTAACTATGTCTTATAAGCACCATATACTTAGAAGACATTAAAAACTGTATAAACATACTGCCACCAACTTTAATTCCAGAAGACAAATAGTCAGTCAAAAAAGTTAGAGGCCTTTAGTCAACAGTTAGCACCATGTTATGTAGTTATAGGCAATGTTACAAACTACAGAAATCATGATAATTTCTCTCTAGAACCTTAAATCATAAACACATAGACCCATTATACAATTATAGCCACCATAAATTGCAAGAGACAGCTCATTTTCCACTCTAAAACAGCCTCTCTCCAACATGCTTTCACCGTCACTGTACGGATTGTATTTCATTTGTGCTTACAAAAGCTCTTTGGCAGCAAAACAACAATTTGCCTAGCAAGTGCACAAGTTGACTTTAAAAAGAAAGAAAAGGAAGAAGGGATCTTATTGAATTTTCTCTTCCTGATTTTTTTTCTTCTGAGACTTTGGCATTCTCCTCTATTTTGTAGATTCTATTGAAGAAAGAAAACACCCTGAATTCTATGCTAAATCCAAGATTTGTTTCATGTCTTTATGTCATGCAGCTAAAACTTCTGTCAGTACTTTCTGCCATTTTGCATGACAACTTTATTTGTGGTATTATTTCAATAATCAGTTTGCTCTGAGACAAGCCTTAACTCTCAACATATTATTAAGAAATATCCTTGGAGATACCTCAAAAAAATTAATTATAAATAAATTAGCTGAAAGACTGACAAGAGGAGCCACCTCTGTGCATTTATAGCAGAGAGAAATGAAAGAGTGTAACTAAGGTCTTGAGTATCATCAGACTTTACCCAAATTCATACAAATCTTGGACAAGCTAACATTGTGTTATTAAAAAAGATAGAAACATTGCAGAAATGTCCAGATTATAAATACTTAGTATTTATTTTCATTTCCTCAAGAAAGGAACCACCACAAAGGAATGTATCTCTACCACCCAAATTTCAAAAAATGATTTGCACTAGGTTATAAAACTCATTTTCTTTTTACAAAATACCGTGAAGACGAGAAATATTCCAAGCTTCCCACAGGGTGTCCTATTATTATTACAGTATTGGTCTAAACTGCTGCGACTTTATTTTGGGAACATTGTTGTAGTAGAAATTGTTCTGACGGAGGAGGCCGACTGAAACTTCCTGTTTTGCACAAGACAGATCTTTCCTTTCAAGCATGTTTCAGTTGCAAGTAGCATAGGAAATATCAAAACAGAGGCATTTACTCCAAATAGTCCAGTGCACAGAGCACCCTGTGCATGACTTTACACCACCCAACACACTGCAAAACACAGGAACCAAAGGTGTGCCCATTAGCTGGGGTTGAGCAGGGAGTACAGCCTGCATCCATAGGTGATCATGCTCTGCAAGTGGGCAATCATTGCACCTGAGCAGCCCCAGCCCTCCCTGGGACAGAATGTTCAGTACCCCCAGCCAAAATCTAGCATGGGGACACAGTGCTCCAAGCAGAGCAGCGCCTTGTTTTATTTCTCTTCTCTTTAGCTAGACTAAACTTAGTCACAAAGCCAGTGATACTAATTTATTGTTCTAGGTTTCACGTATTTTTATCCCCCTCAGACTGTTAAGCATCTGCATAGCTTTGATCATCACAGTACTTTCACAGACTTCAAAGGGACATTAGCAGACTTAACCTTAAACCAAGTGTGTAGGTATCTACTGAACCACGGTTTCAGATGGGGTTCTCTGAACTGGCAAGAACAGCCCGTGCCATTCAAGAGTACAACAACTTGTTTGCATAGGGGTAGCCAACAAATCATACCTGCTGCATTTGTTCTTCCTCTGAAAATATCGTCATAAGCCTTCCATTGAGGAGTCACCTGGTAGGCGTGGATGAACACCACAAAAACCACCACCAGGCACATCAATGGCACCAGGGCAGCGGTAAAGAGAGCAGCATAGGCATTTGGAATGAAACACCTGATGGAGAAAAAATGGAAAAAATGCTGTTGATAAGCATAACAGACATCTTGAAAGGCCACAAATAGAACACCGAAACAAATATTTTTGAAAAACGGTGTGTTTTACAAACCACAAATTCTTTAAAACTGTTCCCAGAGTAACCTTGAGAGGTTACTTTGTGTTCTGCTGGTTCTTATCTCATCATCATATCTTAAGGAGTATAGCTTTTGCTCTTACAGTATGCATGTTATCTTTAGCCTAAACAATGTTGGAAAAATTTAAACTTGCAATGAAAAAAATATATATTTTAACAAATTACATGCTGCTATATTCATTTAAAGTGATCATTCTTACTCATCGGTTTCTAAAAGGACATTTTGCAATTTTCTATGCTTAGTCCCTGAAAGCACAAATTAAATTTTGAAAAATGTATTTTTAAAATAAATGAACGAGTCCTAAAGAAAACATAACTATTCCTTCCCAAGTTGTTGGAAATTACATGCCATTTGCTCATAGAAGCCAAATGCTCACTCCCTCCCTCCTTTTTTCCCTCCTGATTATTCAGCGTCTTCTTGCCCTTTTAATTTATTTAAGTTATAATTATTTTTAAAGACGGGTCAGGAACGTGAAACACCCCTGAAAGAGTCAAATTATACATATATGATGATGACTTGAAGAAAATGGAGATGACAATTAAAGAGAGCTCTCAGGAGTATGGGAGATGAGGGTTTTCTGTACTCTCCCTGGAGAGCAGTGTGTGCTTTACAGCCACTGATCTACTGTAGAGATGACGCACAACAGCGCAGCCCAAGGGACGGTGCGGGAGTCAGTATGTCTGGAGATTATGTGGTACTGCTATCCCTATCAAGAGGGTGTAACTTACCCAGCCCTTCTCCTTCTCAGGTCAGCTCGTCTAAGTAAGCTTACTGTTGATGCTGATGTATGTCTGAGACAAGCCTAGCTACATGTTCCACTGACATACCTGCTTGGATAAACCTTCTGGGTTTGCTTAGGTGTACCTTCATACACTGCCAAAAAGTCAAGATTGCATCCTGTGTTGTCTCTTTCAGAACAGCAGCCATGCATACTCTGTGAATCCCAAAAGAATTTCCAGCACAATCTAGAAATCTTTCACTGTTCTCCACAGAATGTAGAGGCGTGGTGAGACACCAAACTTAGATAACGTCTGATAACATAACTAAACAAGTAAGCATCAGGGAAAGTAGGAACTCTGCATTTCAATACAAAGTGTTTGTTCCTTTCCTCATAGAAGAGATACTTCAGTCCTTACTCATTCTGGTGGCCTTCACTGGACTTTGCATAGTCAGTCTGTGTCCCTTTTGTACAGAGAAGGCCAGAATTGAATTCAGCACTCCAGGTGTGACTTCATGAGTGCTGAGCAGAGGGCAAGGATCACTTCCCTTGACCTGTTTTCAAAATGGTTGATATGGGACACAACATACATCCATTTCACCTTTCTATTTTTACTGTTTCTTTGGTATGAAAGTTATTTTTGTTCCCCAAAAGCATTCTTGAGTTGGCTCAATTAGCACTAAGAAATGAAATCATATTACCACAACCTATGCTGCTTTTAATGATTAAACTGAAAGCAAGAATCTTAGCACAAGAATAGTCTTCTATAAAATCATATTTATGTTCTGAAATATGTATTTTTTTCAGCTTGATGCATTTTTGTATTTCAAATATAATATATACTCAAAAAACCACCAGAATTTCTTGAAATTTTATTGTGAATGCTCCTTTGTATTCAGTTAATAAAAGTTGTATAAAAATGAAAACCTACAGAGATGAATCACTTTTACTAATACCCTTAGGTATTTGCTCTAAAAAATACAGTGGAAAGTTATATAAAGAAATACACAAAGCCATATTAATCTTCACAGCTTTCTTTGGATTTTTTTCTTGAAGCAATGGTGTACAAGTCAAAGACAACCACATCATCCTGTAAGATTTATTCATATATAGTAATGTGATGATATATATTGACAGATATATTTTATTATGGAAATCATATGGAATAAAATTATAGGGACGAACTGCAATTATTTATTATACTTAATATTGGGGATACAGCTATTATTCCATTACCATGACACATTTGTTGCATGGAACTACTGTGTATTGCATATTCCTAGCACTGGATAGGAATATTAAAAAATACCTCAAAATATCAGATAAGTTAATATTTCAGAACACAACTACTCTACTTTAAAAGCCTAGAAAGACTGATGTAGAAACTTGAAAAACTACATTATTACAAACCTTATTTGTCTGAAGATGAGCATTATTTCCTGTAGTGTTGCTTCCAGCAAGTTCTTTTTTTAAGGCGCTAGATTTCTGTAAGTTTTTTTGGTTTATTTTGAATTTGTGTGATACCAAAAAAACCCCAACTAAACAACCACCCAACCACCCAAAAAAATCTATCCATTGAAATACTGCCTTTTGCAAGAAAGAAAAAAAAGAAAAAAAAAAAAAAAACCACAAAAAAAAACAAAAAACAAAAAACCAAAAAAACCACCAAAAAAACCAAACACAAAATAACCACAGAAAACTGACACTTAGCTTCTTCAGAGATTCTCATTCTATTACAAAGATTCTGTGATTTCCTAGTAACATTTCCCTTTTATCAAAATGTGTATTTCTTTCCCTCACTCTTTAGAGAATTTTTACTCCCAGCTCAGGTCTCTTCTAGCACTGAAAAGACAGCTATTTAGCTTTGTCCCAAGATGCCACAAGTCTTGCCCTTCTTGACTGTTGTTATCTGACTGGAGGTTCCAACTTTGGTTCTGTGCTGATGACTTTGTTTTGACCACTGACTTTGCTGATGTCTAATTTTGTTTTGATTGCTATAAATTTCTCTGTTAACTTTGTGTGAGGACTTAAAGAATGCAATTACATGTCTCAAAACACTGTCCTCATAAGAAAAGCCATCACAACAGGATCTTGAGATAAGCATCTTTTTACAGAAAGCAGATAACAGAAACCGATGGAACATTTAACTAGCCCCCACAATTGCTTGTATTTTTAGTTTATCAATTTTTTTGATTTGTTTGTGTTTTCACTGACAGAAACTTGCTGGAAGATCAAATATTAGTAAGATTATTAAAAAAAACCCACTTAATGTATTGTTAGTATGATTTTTTCCGAGTTTGTCTTTTTATTGAAAAAACAAATGGTGTGGGAAAAGCTTTTACTTTTATCTTATGGATGTATTCTTTTATTTCAACCAGTTGAGAATTAGAAAATTCAACCAAATTTAGCATGGGAGTTGGTATAAGAATTAATGCATATTGGAATCTTGCAAACATGTATCAGCCTTCTGAGTTCTGCTTCAGAAGGCTTTTTTTTTATCATGACTTGGCAACATTTTTCAGAAACATCAGAAATATTAATAAGTAACCTAAATGATCTTGACAAAAGAAAAGGAAACATTATATGGGAAATGACTGAGTCCTCCTTCTTAAATTAGAATGATGGGCAGCCATAGACTGAAAATGCATCATGGATAAAATCCAGAAAAGCCTTTTACCAGCTGTCAAGACATGTAGTTGTTTTTGAAAATACTTGTATTCTCACCTTAGTATGCCAGATCTACTGTTAAGTTGCCTAGCATGTGTCCTAAGAGAATATTTTAACCTCACCTCACTTCCTTTATCTGCTCTAATCAGTGTGGTAACTATAGTATACTGTGCACCACACATGCTTCCAACTCATGAGTGCAATTCCCTGCAGCAGTCATTGCAAAGGAATGTAATGAGAGGAATTTGCCCACTGAAAATAAAATAAAGAAATAATAACAATAAAAGAAAAATAAGAGAGAAAAAACCAACTAAATTTGAAAGGGAATTAATTTCACTTATGACCCCACCAAGAGTAGCCACAGCTTTTGTTTTGTGTCAAAATTAAATCACAACAGAGCTTTAATCTGTCCTCTGGAGAACTGAATATAGGCTCGACTTAAAGACGTGTTTATCTGAAAACCTTTTTATACAAGAACCTATTTTATATGAGAAATCTCTTGCATTTTGTATGAGAACTTTGTGCTAAAATTTAATTTCTCATGATGTGCAGGATTACCCAGTGTGGGTAGGAGTGTGGGTCCCTTCAAAGTCAGAATATTCTGCAATTCTGTCATTACCTACAAAATTCCTCCAACTATATGTTGATGTAGTTCAGAAAGAACCCTATTTTGAAGACTTTAAAGTACGTGAAGACATCCTCAACAAACCCATTCACACTTGTTCCAGTGTGCAAAGGTAATCAATTGTGCTGCAAGACTTGGTCATCCCCTTGAGTCTTGGCTGACTGAGAAAATGCAGGTTGTAATACTTGACATGTGTATTTGTTTGGGATACCCCTATATGGAATTTAAAAATCAACACTTGCTGTGTAATTCTGTGGCTAATTTCAAGCCCTAAATGTCCTTGATAGACACCTGAACTTGAAAGACAAGGCACTATAGCGCATCACTTGGATTAGTTTGAGGATATTCTGATGAAAAGTGACTAAGCCTAACTCCACATGCTGGTCTAAGGGGCAGGATAGTGGTCCCATCCATTTGCCCAAATTGTGTCTTTTACTATTCATCGGCGGGAAGGACATGACAGGAACTTACTTCTCCTAAGCAAAGCTGAGAATGGATCAGTAACATATGTGCCCCAGATATGGTGGGGCAAAAGACAGGTTTTATGTTTAAGGTAACTTTTACACAGCACCAGTGGGTCCTAGGAAATATTATGTGGCAGGTACATGCCTTCAGTAATGAACCAGATATGAGTTAGAGATCTTAACATGCAATTCCAGCAAGTGCCAAAAATGGCTTT
The DNA here is from genome assembly GCA_013399915.1 of Illadopsis cleaveri. NCBI lineage: Eukaryota > Metazoa > Chordata > Aves > Passeriformes > Timaliidae > Illadopsis > Illadopsis cleaveri. The sequence continues at coordinate 162,892 of VXBB01014666.1, forward strand.
ACAAAGTCAGTTGATACTAGACGTTACTATTAAAGGAACATGGGGTATATGGAATGTTAAATCTTACTGAAACTGAATGAATTATCATTCAAAATGCAATGTCATCAACTGAAAAAGCTTAAGCCAAAGTGAAAGAAATGGCTAATCAAACATCAGAACTTTTCCAACCACTCTACCCCTAAGATTAACCCTAAGATTGGCTTCAGGGAATTAGCTCCAATACCTGGCTAAAGTCCATATTCTAATCTTTGGGACCCAGAAATTGGGAGCAGCGGCTACTGACAATTGGGTTGATGATTACAATTGGATTGGTATATTTAATAATTGGGATAGCTGTTGTACATTTTATGATTACTAGCATTATTACTTCCATTGTTTCTGTCTTTTCTCCTTTGTCTTTTCTATGTATGCATCACCCCCGTGGATAACCCATGAACTGAGGAAAAGTCCCTGGAAGACAGTATTTGAGCCATGGGGTGGTGTAAGGGCTTAAAGAATGCAGTCACCTATCTCAAGACTCTGCCCCCATAAGATAAGGCACCACAAAGGAATTTGAGATAAGCCCAAAAGAGGAAGACATTAACTCGAGGCCTAACGAAAGTTAAGATCTGGAATTAGTACATGTGCAGAATGTGAAGACTGTGGGGACTTAAGACTTATCTGGACAAATAATACACACAGTGAAAAGAGTGAGAAAGGATGCACATGTCAGCAAAAGTTGTGGAAATGGCATCTACGCCCTGTGGATACCCCAGACTCAGGCTGTGTAAAAGTGGTACCTCCAGGTGAGGAACTGGGAAACCCCCACCACTAAAGGCCAGGGTGCAGAAGGACCAGCGGGATGCTGCAGGAATCCATGTGGTGAATATGATATCTTTTTATCATCTGCCTAATCTCTCACTCTATTTCTTACCTCCTTATCCCCATCTCCCACATCTTCCTATTCTTTTCTATCTCTCTACTTCACATTTAGTGTTAAATTAAATCTGTACTACTGACTTCAGTTTATGGTCTCACACCTTAAATTGGGCAGAAGCATCTCTTATAACCAGATCATAATATTTTGACAATAAAATATTCCCGTTGGTTGTTTCTCTTGCACTACTCCTATCTAAACTCATTCAATTTCATCATATTCAAGACTTCCTCTTACACCATCCCCGTCTCCTATTTCATGCATGGTGTCACTTTAAACAGTACTTCTTTTCCATCTCAAATTTTTCTAACATAACAGAATAGAACATAAAGCACATTTTCAAAAGCTCTGTGTATGTCTGTATCTGTGAAAGGTCTGTTCTACGAAAGAGACTAAAAATAATTGTAGAAATGTCTTTAGTATGCTTCTCCTCCAAGGTATAATTCCATACTAGTATGTAATGATTTGTTCCTCTTTTTACAACTGGAAAAAAACCCCATAATATTGAAACTTATCAGCTATTTTTCCTTCAATGTGAATCATTAAGGCATTTAATTTATATGTTGGTTCTTTCAGGCCTAGAATTATGAGAAATAGCTTAAATATATAAAATAGTTTTCTCACTGATGACTTTGGCAGATGTCAATTTAATTTAAATTGACATTTTCAAATACAAAAAAATTGGAAAGATTAGCGGAAATTAGGTATCTTTTCCCTTGGAAAATATGTAACTTCAGAAAATCTGATACATTTAAATCTACAAATTGATAAAAATTACCTCACTTATTGACCAAACAGAATCAGTGCTTTACCTTGATTTTCTTTTTTCCCCTTCAAATCTATTAAAGCAGATTCTTCTCAAGGGGGTGAAGCGTGTTTCTGACACTTCAACTGGTTTTGTAAAGTCTTCTGTGATCTCTTAAAACATCACACTTCCTAAAATCTGGAGAGGTATTTCAGCTACATATGATATGGACGACTAATTATTTTTTTTTTTTTCTTAATACTTTTAAAGGAAACATAAGAAACAACTGACAAGATGTATACTAGAACTACAGTTAGCAAAATTACATAATTAATATTAAAAAAGGAAAACAAAAATAAATAAGAAGCAACATTGCTAAGGAAATTCCAATTGTTAAAAAATGGAAGAACTGACATTCTTTGTTGCCTTCTGAGCAACGAAGATTTAAAATGGTAAAATTTTAAAATTGCTCAATGTGGTAAAACAGTTTCATTCCATTATTCCATAGTCTTGAATTCCAAGGAAAATCTCTTTTGACTTTTATCTTGAAACTACAAAAGGCTAAATTTGACAAAAAATTGCAAGTGTTCATATCTATCAAACATTTGGTGTTCTGAGAAACTGGGCCTTACAGCAAAACAAGAATAATATACTTTTACTTTAAAATGGCACTCAGGAAAACAATGGCTTTAACTGTCTGAGACCAAGTCAGCAGTGGACAAACCCTCCAAGTGGATAAACATATTACTTCTTGCAGTGTCACCCTATTCAACCTGATGAATCAATGTGATCAGATTCTAGAGTTCCACTCTTCTTTCTTTTATGTTGTAACAGTTATCCTTTTCCATAAATACATTAAACAACAATATGACAATAGATTCATAGAATCCTAGAATGGTTTGCAATGGAAGGGATCTTAAGGTTCATCGTGTTCCAACTGCACTGCCATGGGCAGGGACACTTTCCACTAGACCTGGTTGCTCCAAGCCCCATCCAACCTGGTCTTGAACATTTTCAGGGATGGAGCATCCACAGCTTCTCTGGGCGATCTGTTCTAGTCCCTTAACATCTTTACAGGAAGCATTTTTTCCTAATAACTATTCTAATTCTCTCTTTTATTCTTCCACTCCCCTGACAAGGNGCAAAGCCTATGCTTCTGGAAGTGATGTGGAGAAAACTATATGGAAAGGGTAACATTTCTAAGCTAAGCTTATCATGGGTAACATTGGAGATGGTAGTCATTAGTTCGTGAGGAAATTCAAGCCCGTTAGAGAAATTTCTGTTTCTACAGTAGGCAAGATTCTAGATTTCTACATTATAAAAAAAAAATCACACTGCTGAAGGCACACGGGCTTCGAGTTTGTAGTCTTCAGTCAACTTCACACAGTCTTCTATACACATAAGCAACAGTTCAGGCAACATCCTGGAAACACTTCGCACTTTTTCAAACTGAGTGAGACTGAATTAAAGAGCATGGCCCAATGTGACATCTTTTATGGCTACCTTGGAGGACGGAAGGTGGTCTAGCATTTATTTGGAGGTTTTCATGAGCTTTACAGCACAAACAGGAAAACAATCCCATCTTGTTATCTTTCATTGCAGCAAACATTGGTCTGAGATACAACTATGGAATAGTTTAAAACAAGAGAGAATTTGAAAAACTTTTTGAAGTGCCATCAGAACTGACATGCTGTCCTTATGAGCTTTTTACTAAAGGAAATTCTACTGTTGCTGAGAACTAGAAAGCTTTGCTCTCTATAAAAAACTTCTCTCCATATTATACTCTTCATCACTTGTGCCTAATCTCTGTCTAGTGATAAGGATCAAAAATCCTCTCCAATAAACCTGTTCCAGTGCTTCACAGCACTTCCTGAGAGAGGCTATTACCCAATATACCCTGTATAGACAGGTTATGTCTTATCTGAGCCTACTGTTGGGGGGGGAAACAGATCTTTTCCTCGTTTGCTGCAACAGTTCTTTATATACTTGAAAATTGCTACTGTTTTCCTGTATGGTACTCTTTTAAATGAACAGCCTTTCTGCAGTCTTTCTGGAAATGTTTTATAATTAAGACTTTTGCTGGTATCCTTGCTATCCACTTAACTGATGCATGTATTAAGGATTACAGCATGTTTGATAGCATTTCTTCTCAGTATATGGCTAGATCAGAAGGATTAAATGTGTTCTTAAGATTAAATTGCTTAACATATAGTTCTAAATTATGTCTGACTTTATTTCCATAGCACAAAATTGTTGACTCATTCTCAGTTTACCATCCACAATAGACATGATCTCTTTCTGTAAGAGAACTGGTAAAAAGCCAGTTTCTCCTCATCCTCTTTCTGCAAAGCTAATTATTCTTGAGAAGATACAATTCCTTTCACATGTTATCAGTAAACACTGTACTATTTCTTCAGAAGACATCTCAGATGTCTATAACACTGTGAATTTTAACTGATTTTTAATGCACTTTTTTCTCCCAGCTTTGTGTTTGGTAATTTTGAATAGAAATTCCTTTATTGCAGGCTTGTATTATATGAGATAATAAAAATAATATATTCCAGTATATTAGTAACCAAGGCAGATGTTGAAAAATATTTCAAGGGCACTTTAAAGTAATTATTCCTTAAAACATTTCATTTAAGAATTCTGAAAACCCGAGAACTGTTGACGGTCTTTTTCAATATGTCTTGGAATATAGTGCAGAATTTGAGATTACTAGATATATACTAATATTTCACTAGAGTCAGAAACTAAAAAAAAATGCTTAAACATTCAACTCATGATCAAGATTTTTTTGTACAACAGACTACATCAGGCAAGCTTGATTTTGTAAGTTTACAGATTTGGTTTATAAATGGACTTGAGATCTCTTACACTATTTACATTACAAAGTAGAAGCAATACAAGGAAAGTAATGTGAAACACAGTGCATGCCTAGTGCACTCATTAGCTAGTTTTATTTCTGCAGAATGGAATCTGGAAATTACTGCAGACCACATTAAGAATGACAGGAGTTGTAATTATATACTGTTCTAAAGAAATAAAGGTCATACTTGGATCTAAAAAGAATTGTCTATTCTGCAACACACATGAGGTAAATGTTCCACTCTAATCAGTCTTAGAAATACTTCACAGTGGCATGCTGAGCCTGTGTTGTGGTTTAATCCTAGACAGCAGGTAAGGACCTGTTGCTTACTCCCCCACCTGCCCTCTCAGTGAAGATAATTGGAAAGGAAATGTAAACCTTGTGGGTTAAGTTAAGAGCTAATGAATAATGGAAATGAAATAGTATAGTAATACTGAATATGATGACAGTGATGATGATAATAAAGATGAAGAAAATAATAGCAATATTAACAATAATAATAAGAAGAATGAGAGATAGTAACTGAACCTGGAAGAAACAAGACCCACTATAGAACTGCACATCACCACTGACTGATGCCCAGCCCATTCCTGAACAACTTTCTGTCCCGCTCCAGGTGATTCTCCCTGTTCATATACCGGATATGATGTTCTGTTCCGTGAAAAATCCCTTTGGCCAGTTCGTGTTACCTGTCCTGGCCATGCTCTCTCACAGCTTTTTGTGTAGCTCCTCACTGGCATTGAACAAAACAGTGTAAAGTCCTGGACCAAGGGTGAGGACTATGCAGCAACAGCCAAATCATCAGGGTGTTAACAACATTATTTTCATCCTGAATACAAAACACACAGTGCTGTGTACCAACCACTATGAAGAAAATTACATCTGCACCAGTCAAAACCAGAACAGTCTGTTTTTGGCAAATTTCAAAAACACAGATTGAATTAAAAATGTTCACACTAGAGCCATGAAGGCCATCAGAAGTCTCATACATTTGTTATGCTCTGAACACCTGGGAAAGAAATACTTCTAATATGTTTTGGTTTGTTTGGTTCATGGGAAGGTTTGTTTTGGTTTCCAAATGGGCATGGGAAGGGACAATTACTGGATAAATAGGCAAGGAACTGACAATCTACAAGTAGGCAAAAAGTAAAATTAGAATACTCCATGTTGTAATATATTTTTCTTGCTGCAAAACACAAGCTGAGGAGCATAAACTATATCAGTATTGGCAGGTGGCTATCAGAGTAGTCACAGGAGGGATTATCTGGATTTAGCAGACTGAAAATGATCAGGATTGGGCAACTTAGAAGAGCAACCAAACAAAAATTAGAAATGTACTTTCAAGCCCAGGAACTAATGCTTGGTGAAAAAAACCCACAAAAAATACTTAAAGCATATGTCTTACAATGAAAGGCGTTAGACAGCTCTTGTTTCTTTACTTGAAGGATTTTTTCCAATGAAACCACTGAGTTTCTGTTCTAAGCTTTCTTTTCTGGTGAACACTTGTGAAAGATGTCCTAGGCAATAGAGAGTTAAGCCTAGAATGAAGATCAGCTGAGCTTTTCTCTTTTCCACTGTAGATATCTACACAATTTTAGTATTTTTCTTCCCTCTTTTCCTTCTCTCCTTCCTTCCTCCCTTTACTTTTCCCTTTCCTTCTCTTCATTACCAATAACAGCAAGCTATGCACAGGAATAGGATGGACAAGCTATGTACCTGCATATATACAGAGAACTTGTCTAGTATGTTTTTTTAACATCCTGTATGCTATTTTTTATCAACTAAAACATTGCATAATCCAAACTACATAATAGAAGAGTAATCCTTCCAGTGTCCAAGGATGAAAACCACATGTACAGCTCCAGTCTAATGATGCAGTGTTTACTTTAACCAGTACCCAAAGTAGCATTTACCAAAAATTTTATTTTCACTGCTAATAAGTCTTGCATCCTGCTACTGGTTATACAACCTCTCTCTAAAGACTGGCATAAGACACAAACACAAGATTTCTAAAACAACCTATCAGCAAAAATTTTCTTTTTGTGGTTTCTTTTGAAAAGGGCAAATTGTATTCTGATATAGTACCCACAGAGGCATCCAAAGAATTATTGTTTCCCCCTGCACCAGGCCTTCAGAAAACAACCTTTTTTTTCAGATGCTCTCTGATATTGTTATATATATTATTATATCATGCAAATGGTAGTATTGAGTAATCATTCTGTTATTTATACTTATTATATATTAAGGCTATATAGGCTAAAGATTTGCATCAAAGAAAGAAAACTTAGTGAGATAAAATAATTTTTACAAGGCTTTTTAGAATGTTAGTGTAAGGTCAAAAAGCACAATTAAGGGATTACAGCTACCAGGAAAGTACTTAGACAGTCAGGTCTCTTTGTTTCTATGGATGCACTTGCATAAAAGTATAGCTTAAAACAACATTTTGCAACCAAAAGTTGGTCCAATGCTGGCACAATATGTCTACTCAGGGAAGTGAAAAGGAAAAACAAGAATCTGACCCACTAGAATAGACCTAAGGATCTACGATCAAGCATGGATCCTCTTTCCATCCAAAATTCCTAAGTCTGTTTTGCATCACTCCAATTCAGTACTTTTAAAACAATGCAAACACTGAGGTTGTAAGAGGTCATTATGGATGATTCTAGGTACAAGATGACTCCTTCAGCCTGTCAGCATTACTCAAACCCTGCTTCAGGCCTTAGAGCTTTCTGGTGGATTCCTTTTGGCAAGATGTCAGGTGCTCGCCAAGCTGCTCTATCACCCTCTTCCTCAGCAAGACAGGGAGGAAGGGTGGGACAGCAAATAAGATGAAAAAAACCTCATGGGTCAGATAAATACAGTTCATTAAAGCAAAGTTCAAGGTTGCATATAGAGGAGAAAATACTTATGGTCTACTTCCCATCAGAGGTGATGTCCAGTCACTTCACAGGAAGTAGGACTTGAGCATGTCTAGCATTTGCTTTGTAAGACAAACATCAAATGTGTCCCCTTCCTCCCCCCTTCTCCTACGTTTTATATCTAAGCAGACAGGATATATTATGGAATATCCCTGGGGTCATCTTGGGTCAGCTGTCCTGGCCATGCCCTACTAAGATCTTCCTCACCCCCAGCCAGAAAACTTCAGCTACGATAGAAAAAAAGTCATAATAATATAATGTATTGCAGTTACATAATGACATGCATTAAAAGGAAGGCAACAGATACCTTTATCAAAATATAACTAAAAGGCCACGGCAACTTTACTGAAGCTGAGCATTAATGGTCAGATGCATTCTGCCTTTCCCATGTCTCATTATTCATAACAATCTAAGATATTATATCATGAATAACCTTGACAGGATTTAGGATAAAAAGTGCCATCTTGGGAAAATTGAACACTGTAAGGCAAGCACAGTGGTACTGTGACTCAGAAGGACACAGTATGCTGTCTTTCATGACTCAGTCCTTCAGTATGAGTACACTGAGCTAGAACCTCCAACTGGGATGACTTTTCTACAGGACTGAGCAGGGAAGAATGATTTTGCATTTGTCAGCAAAAACTACAGCTGCATCACAATAGTCTAAATTTCACTTAGGAGGCGAGAGAAGTTGTTTAAGCAATGGAGGCTGACTGAAATGTGGTCTGGGCTTATATTTTGATTACTTTCCAATATGCAATCTCTTTTGGCAAGAGATTCCTCTCAGGAAATAGATTTTGTTCTTGTATACTCAGCAACAAGACAGTTGCTAATAATAATTAGACAGGCTAATAATAATAAGAGAGAACTATGTGACTTATATTTGCATTGAGGTAACTCCAAAAAATGGTCTGATAGGGAGGTGAAAGCAGCACTGGTTTATGACTGAATCAAACAGTGATATGGGAGCTTTCAAAAAGGCATGACACAGCTGACATCTCATGGTCATTGCCTTGGCAGGATATGGCTGCCACAAGCTTTCTTACATTTTTCTGGAAATTCCCTGACACTTCCTTTTTAAAAAAAATGATTTGCAAACAAATGGCATGCTTAACCCATGTTTGTCAAATTATTTGGACTGCATCAAATTTTAAGCTGAAGTCTGATTTTCCTAATTCAAGTTGCAGTACAGTATTATAAATCAGTTCAAATTCCAGACTGATCAGGAAAAAAACCCTTAGAAATGTATTTTTTATACACTGGAAATTTCTAATGAGACAATTTAAAGTTTTTAAATTATATTTATAAATGTATGTGCTCTTCTGAGAAATAATCTCCTGATGTCTTTCCATAAAATTTTAGGCAGCTGTGACAACTGGGTCCAAAACACAAGGAATTGGATTATAAAATCTTACTGCACTGGAATTAGGAGGTGCATGATGATTACAGAAGTTTTAAAAAACCCTTGGTACTGTAGTGGAGCTACGTTTTATGAAGAAAAGAAGTTTTCTAATATTAGTGGGTTCCAGTTCCCAGGAATGATCCACTGTGTGTAAAGCAACTCTGAAATTTAAGGTGACAGACAGAACAGCTGCAAATATTACACTTCTCTCTGCATTATATGTATCTGAAGCTATTTAAATGTCAATTCCTGTTGCTTCCAGTCCTGAAAAAAAAATATGTTTTTTTTGTAATTTACACAGTGAATTTGCTAAAAATAAGTAGGTTTTCTACCAGCCAGACAAGACATTTAGGAAAGCTAAGAAAATGTCAGGCAAAAGAAATTAGAAATTGAACAAAATGCATCCACATCTTAAAAGATTTCTCAAAGTTGGGTTTTGTTTGGTTTTTTTTAACCAAAACAATACAATGTTCACTGAACTACTACCATAAGCTCATGTTGGCGCTGTTACTGATAAGCAAAGAACACAAATACAAATAAGTGTTCTTCCTGATAAGTGAACTACAGGCACTCTTTCCTGTTATTAGCAAGGGCTTTTTAAAATCTTTTCTCAATTCTTACCATCAAACAATGTAGCCACAGAACCTCTGCCTTTGGATGTTATCAGAGGTTTTTGCAATGTGTAGAGTTATATATGTTTAGAGTTTTCATAGTGCCTTGTTTTCCCCTGCTCTGCAAACAGACACATCTCTCAGTACAGTGTGTTCAGGACAAACTGCAGGGTGGAAATGTGCAGTGTTTCTGCTCTGGAGGAAGTACCAGTTTGCTTTCTCAAAACCAGCCTCAAACACCTAAATTTGTGAGCTTGTAGAGTGCAGAGGCTGCACCCCACTTGTTGCAGTTGAATGCTCTTGCTTCCACCTGGTTTTTGTTAAGGGTTTTTCCAGTCCATGCTCTTTGTTAGCCACACTGTTGTGCTGCAGGAACAGACTTGGAGTTAAGCTGCTTCTTGCAGCTGTGTGTGCAGAGATGTGAAATACCCCCTGTGCAAACACTGCCTCTGCCCCAGAACACCTGTCAGGCTGGAACTACAAGTGCACTTCTGTGTACCTTCACAAAAAAATCTTATTCTCTTACTCTCTGTATGATATGCAAGTTCTTTATAAAGACATAGCCTTGATGCACTACCATCTGTTTCCTGTTATCCATCTTCCTCCATGGGAAGACTCAAGCAAATTTCAGCATGAAAATGTTGAAAATTTCTGGTTCAGTTTGCCCCATTTACGTAAGAGAGAGTGTGTAAGAACGCAATTCAGAGGAAAAAAAAATCAACATACAATTTCAGCAAAACAATTGATTGAGAAAGACTGTATATACCTAAGGAATTATTTTGAAATAGAAAATGAAAAGGTGAGTGAAAAAGAATTCCAACATGATGTTACTCTTAAATCCAACATGATGTTTTCTTTAATCACTTTTCCTCCAAAGGAAATGGGGATTTTCTCTGGAACACTGAACACCATCTGCTCATGGGTCAAGCTAAGAAAATCTCAGAGGATTCATAATAGCTGCCCCAAAGAATCCCGTGCAGCTGTAAAACAAGTCACACCCTTGTACAAGTACATTTTGAAATGCCTTTAATCAAATACTACTGCTCCAAGCTGAACACAGTTAGGCTGATTGTTTTGACTCAGTGTTGCACTTGGCCCCAGTCACCTCACCAGGATGACAGGAAAATGAACAACCCAAGAAATCTTTTACAGCCCATACAATTGTTGTGGAGATTGTCTGGTATGAAAAAAAATTAAAGCTGCATTTGTGTTTGATGATTCTAAATTAGTTTATGTCTCATGCAGATTAACTCAGAGATAGGTCCATACGTTTTAATTCATATATAATTCCACATTATAATTATTTTCCTTATATTTTGCATGTAAGTTTCAAGTGAAATGCAAAATGTTTAATAATTGTTGTCATAGATTTTATAGAGTGAAAATGTAGCATCAACCCTTTGGTACTATTTAGTTTCCTCTTCATTTCTTTTGTCTATGCAGCAAAAGAAAGAAGAAAAAGAATGAAGGAAAGAGGAGAAGGAGGGAAAAAAGGTAATGAAAATACAGTTAGACTGTTTTGGTTAAGAAATGTAAGCTCAGAAGCAGCAGTATTAGAATTGCCAGAAATTAAATCAAGGCTTGCCCATTCTTGTTTACATTGGGACAGACTGTCTCAACAATTTTTTGAAAGCCAAATCTACATCCATGGGAATTACTCCTAGAAATTTGATCCTATCATCTTTACTGACAATTAAATGCAATACTAATAAATTTATTATGTGTATCACCATACTCATTAATGGAGGTACCCACAGAGTAAATACCAACGATAGAAAACACTGGGGAAAATCCAATCCTCCATGAACAAAGGATGAAGAAATGCCAAGATGTTGTTTTGGAACAGCAAGGAACAGAATCTTCAGAAGATTCAGTCTGAGTCAGTGTGTGCAGCAACAGTCTTGTTGTCAATAAACCAGACCTATTGCATAAAATAAAGCAAAAAACCAATTTCCTTGTTGCTCTCTCCTGCTGCTGTTATTGTAGAACCAAACAGTTGGAGAAAGGGGAAAATGAAAATGTCTAAACAATGCTTTTCTATAATGAGAACCCAAAAGGTCATCTGCTGTTGTTTTAGAACACAGGTTATTGGTCGTTTCAGTCTTCTCATTATATGATCCCCTGAAAATTTCTCTGAACAATTTTATACCTAGTTTTTTTAACCTTCATATTTTTCTTTTCCTTGTCCCTGTTTCTTTCTTTGTCTTGTTCTTTTTTTCTTCCTACTGTTAAAGTTAATATTAAGGAAATACAGTTACCAAAGAAGCAGCAGCAAGGACCCACCATAAGCACTGTATTAATGCAGTTGAAACTTCCAAGGCATTGGAAGCTCTGGAGTTCCTAGGCAGCTCATTCCAGAAGTCCCAGAAGACTTGCAGCCTTCAGCATTTGACCAGGAAACTAAGCTGACAGAAACCTGCTTGAAATCTCTTAGAGCAAGGTTCTTGCTAACAATGCAATTTTAAAACTACATAAGGAGTTATGTGTCTAATTTCAGTTAATTATCTTGCTCCTGTTTAAATCTAAGTCTTCCTCCTCATGTGTTTGAGTCATCAATGGCTTTGAAACTACAATCTATTGTTGTGGCTATTTTTTTTTGGTTTTTACTACTTAATACTTGTTGAAGTTTTCCAACGTAAGAAAATGTTTCCATAGTATTATCATATCTTACTTTTCCTATGCATTCTCTAAACCAAGGATTTAATATAAATCTAGCTGAAAAAGAAGACACTTCCATGTGCAAACCGTCAAACATAAATGAAGTTCATGTTTACAGTCCTGCCCTTTGGCAAAAGAATAACATCTGCAAAATATGTTTTCTCAGTTGTACTGTTTTTCCCTAAGCCATACTGACAATTAAATGCAATACTAATAACACAAATCAGTTTGCTAAAGCTGCATTACTTCTACTCATATGTATCTTAATACAGATCAGAGATCTGAGTTATACCTTTATTTGCTGGGGCTTTTACACTGGGCAGACAAGAGGTTGCATTCCCAAGTACAACTCATTGCACTAAATACACTAAAACTTACTTCATGGAACTAAAATCTGAGTACAAAATTGACTGGCTGCAGAACAGCCCTGCGGTGAAATTAAAACAAACAAACAAACAAACAAACAAAAAAAACCACAAAAACAAACAAACAAAAAAAAAAAACCACAAAAACAAAAAACAAAAAAAACCCCAAAAAACCCACAAAAAAACAAAAACAAAAACAACAAAACAAAACAAAAAAACCCCAAACAAACAAACAAAAAAAAACAGCAAAAAAAGCTCCACCCAACCAAAAAAAAAATCCTACTTTTTTTTTCACCTCTTTTTTAGAATGATCAAATACAAGAAGGTATATATATGGACTCAGTTTGTCACTGTTAATGGGGTAGTTGGAACTAGTGGCTGCTACAGATCTCACTTTTGCTTATCTAAGCATTTCCCAGTTTATTCTGGCCTGCTTTGTAACAGCTACAGCTGGTCTGAAGCTGCACAGATAAAATTGGCCATAACAGACCCCAACTCAACCAGCCTAGTTTGTTAGAGAATAGAAGAAAACAAGTCCTTGGGTATGATAATGACAGGTTGGATTCAAACGCAAACAAGAGACCCTAGCCAATCCCATTCAATCCTGAATGCAGACATCTGATTGGCCAGTAAGCTGGGCACTGTTAAGCCTCCACAATCAAATGATCAAGTGCAGGAATTTTGAAGCCCCTATAAAAAGGGGCATCCATCAATAAACTTTGGCTTTTGTCGCATGACTTTCAATGTGTTCAGTCGTGTATCTGTCTCCAAAACTGCAACAAGGGGTGACCCCGATGTGATGCACCAGCTGCCACGGGTAGAGTGGGGAGACAGAGGATAGTGTGGAGGGCTGTCTAGAAGAGTGGTGTGGAGAGCCACCTAGGTCCCGGCAGGGGAGAGCAGCATGGAGAGCCTTGTAGGCCTTTGTCAACAGAAGTACACCACCGGAAAATATGGGAGGATGGGTTTCAGTGGAAGAAGACCCAGTTGTGAAGGTATGGACTCTCCTTTTGCGGGAGCAGGGCAGGCTTTGTTAGCCTTGCTAACGTGGTCCGAGAACCACAGGTTGGATGTAACTGAAGGAGCCATCCTTGATTTAAGAACTTGGGAGTGGACTGGAAGATTTCTAATTGAGGCAGCCTCCATAGGCAATGAAGCTGTCATTAACATTATAAAGCTCTGGAGGCTTATTGTGAACTGGTTGAGGCAGTTAAAGACCAAACATGATGCAAGGGCAGCAGTGGGGATCCCACAGAAGCTGCCCACCAAGGCATGCAGCAAAGACAGGGCACTGGGCGAGATAGTGGGAGGCACGGATGCCACACCGGATGGGCGGGAGAGGAGGACAGGCAGGATAACCGTGCCATGCCACCATGCCACGCCAGTGGAGTGCCCTGCAGCCATGCCACAGCACTGGCTGGCCCCTGCAGCAACTCTCCTGTCACCTGCACCGAGCACACACACGTGGTCAGCCAAATTATTAGCGCCAGAGATGCCCTTTGTCACTATGGACATGCTCAGTCCACCTCTGCCCAAAGCTAATTGGTTTGGCTCCGAGACCATGCCTACAGTCCAGCCTCTGCTTGGCATGCCCACTCACCACCACCCCTTGTGGGTGGACCCTGGATGTACGTCAGCATGGGTAATGCCAAACCACCTGGAAATACCAATGGGACACAGGATCCCAAAGCTGTGGCACCATGCACACTGCCGCTGCCACAGGCGGGCCTGGGACAGCCACAGGGTCACATACTGACATGGGACTCGAAAGACACCTAAGGAGGGAACATGAGCCATCACCCCTCTGCTGAACCTCAGGAGAACACCACTGCTGTGCTACCAGCAGCTATGCCTGATCCAGTCAGCATCTGGAGACAGGTAAAGTGAGCAGCAGTCATGAGTGGGGATTTCAAGGGTGCAGATAAAATCAACATGCCCATATCAGGTGGCTGGGAGCCTGGGAAGGTTGAAGCATACCCAGTGCTGAAAGGCAGTGGAATTGTGCCTGATAAGTACATCCTCCTTCAGTGGCGGGTTCTTTCTGAACTGCGTCAGGTCACTGCAAAGCATGGGCTAGGGTCCCCTGCAGTTGCCAACATACTGCAATATCTAACTGCAGAAGAAGTAACACCTTCTGATATTAAGCAGCTCAAGAAATTGGTATATATACCCCAGTCCAACATAAGGTTTTTGAATCCACCTAGTGACGCAATGCAGAAGAGCAGGAACAATGAAATCTAAGTTTCTCAGCAAGATTCATGTTTTGGGGCAGGGGTTCGTCAGCTCCTAGGATTACCACCGGTGGGAGACCCACAACTCCAAGCATGGTTATACCCATTGGTGCTGCCACAAGGAAGACTTGGAAATGCTCTGTTTAAAGTGACAAACATGGCAAACCTGACCCAAAGATACTCAAAGATCAAATAAGGAGTCAAAGAACTATACCTGCAATTTATAGAAAGACTTCAGGATGCCATGAAAAAACAAATTGTAAATATTGAGGCCAGAAATCAATTAATTTTTACAATTGGCAAGGGACAAGGCTAACAAAGATTGCAGGAAAATCATAGAACTGTTGCCAAATGAAAATCCATCTTTTGATGAAATGATAAATGTTTATGCCAAAGTCCCCAACAATTTCCCCCCACTGAAAATTTATATAGGTAATGAGGGATAAGTGAAAGATAATTAAAGACATCCCATTTAGGAGTAAGGTATTTTTAAATAATTCTTAGCAGTTGGTAGCACATCTGACAGCTTCTTTGGAAACACAAGAAAAGTTGAGAAAATAAAGAACAAGTACAGGATACAAAAAAGGCCAAATTTGTACGTTATTAACTTATTCTGTAGGTTTTTTCCCTCTATAAATATATGTGTATATATCTATATGTATGTGTATGTTTATGTGTATGCATATATTCTTATATGTGCATATAAATATATATATGCATGTAGTCTTATATATTTATAAGAATGCCTGTAGTATGGTGCTGTGTCAACATAACTGAAGTAGCTGTGGTTTATCAGAAACATTCATCCTATAGTAGCACAGAGCTCAGGATGGTTTAATTTACTGTGCAGAAAAGGACTCAGCAGCAAATGGTGAGAAATCAACAATGAAAACTGCAGGCTTTTTACCCCCAACTTTGGCTGAGTGGTTCATGAAGCACTTGGCTTTGCACACAGATAGACAAGCATCATTCTGTGCTGAGGTCTAGCAACAGCAGTTTGCAAGAGCTTTGAAATCCTAGATGATATGCCAGTGAACTGAGGAGAAAGGAGGTGGAAAAACTGGGATAATAGGAAAAGGACGCTGGAGACAGAGGGAGCCATGTAGGAAGACACTTCCACATGCATGCAGAATATAAAACCAGGCATTAGAGGATGAGAATTCCTCATAGATTTGCCATACAAACTTCTTCTCCTTAGTATGTCTTCGAATTCAGTTAAAATCCCTGAATGCTTTTTGTGAAATTCTGAGCTATTTTCTTACCTATTCCTGCCTGTAAAAGTCTGGTGATTCAAACATTGCCCATGGCTAAGTTCAGCACTTTTGAAGTAATATGGAAAAGGAGACATGAGACTTAATGCAAATGCTTGGACAGAAATTAGCTCACTCAAGTTAAAATATTCTTGTTACTGGTCCCTGGTTTAAAGAAAGCAGATCTCCATTTTAGGGAACATCTAGAAAGCCAAGGATCTGTTCCTGGGAAGTGTGCCAACACTGAGACAGTCATACAACTGGGTGAGACCCAAAGCAGCACCCAGTGTATTTTTCTGACTGGGTTAAGGGTCAGTGCACCAGACTGACAGACACTCATTAGAAAGAAACCATGTCACAAAGTGCCTGTGACTCATTGCAAAAGGCCTGGTACCAAAACACATTTTCTACAGAGTTTCTTATCCCAGTAATGTTAACAATGGCTCTGCCTTGGTTTCAGTCAATTTCTTCTTAGTAGATGGTACAAGTGCTCTGTTTTGAATTGGAATGAGAATGGTGTTGATAACACACTAATGTTTGAGGGGTTTGCTAGTCATATTTACCCAAAGTCAAGGACTTTTTCTCCCTTATCTCATGCTCTGTCAATGAGAAGGCAGGCAAAATAAACTGAAAAGGAACATGGCTGGGATAGGTGACCTGAACTGACCAAAGGGATATTTCTGCACCACAGAACTTCATGGCCAGTATATAAAAGGGCAAGTGCAGTCATTCTGGGTTCAAGAAGGGGTGTTCGGCATCAACCAGCCAGTGGAGACAAATTGCATTGTGCATCACTTAAAAAAAAAATTATCATTGTTATCATTCTAATTATTATGATTATGATAATTTAAAATTATGATTTTATTTTATTTTCAATTAGTAAGCATTTTTTATCTCAATATACAAGTTCCACTTGATTTTCCTCCCCATTCAGCTGGGATGGAGAAGGGAGAGGAGGAGGCGAAGCATAGTGCTTCATGTCCTGCTGGGCTTAAAACCATGACAGGCTCATCTCTTCCCTGAGTCATCCCTATGTGCAAGGTTCAGAGAAAGCGCAGTGTGAGCAATAAGAGCTGTAACACTCAATCACAGCAAGAAGTTCATTGTTTCCAACTTTCTTTAGCTTCGTTTCCCTATCCCACAGATGTGGCTCCATAATCACAGATCCAGTGATTTTCCTGCAAAAAACCTCTGCTTTGAGATGGACTGTAGAAGATATAGAAGTATTTTGGGTTTTTTTACTAAGGAATGACACTGGAAAATCTTTTTCATTATTTCTCATAGCTATTTCTTGACAATGACACAAAGAAGATATGTGAGAACATTTAGCTTAACCCTCCTTGTGCTATAATAAAATACGAATTTGAATCCAAGTGCATGGATGTTTGGACAAATTTAAAGTATTGTAACAGCACACAAATTCTTCTGTACTCTGTTTGCCACATCAGATTTTAAAAAGGAAAATGAATGTGTAACAGGGATTCTCCTGACAAAGGAGATCATTCCTCCGTTGGGCAAATACAAGATCCTGCTAGAAGAAAAACACTTCTAGAAACTGGAGCGATTAACAGAGGGAAAAGAGCAAGTAAAAGACAGCCAAGCCTCAGACAGAATCACAAAATTAATTAGGTATGGAAAGAACTCAGATCATTGAGTCCAACCTATGACCAAACACCACATCAACTAGGCTATGGCACTGAGTGCCACACCCAGCCTTTCCTTAAACACCTCCAGGTGACTGCACTATGTCCCTGGACAACCCATTCCAGTATTTAGTCACTGTTTCTGTAAAGAACCTCCCCCGCTGCAGCTTGAAACTATGTCCTCTCCTCCTGTCACTGGCCTGAGAGAAGAGGCTGATTCTCACCTGGCTACAA
>VXBB01014666.1:191416-204995 GCA_013399915.1 Illadopsis cleaveri
AATAACCTGGATTTTATGAATGTTTCAGTTTCACAGACCTGCATGGTGCTTGCACTTGATGACCACATTCACCCATTTCCGTGTCCCAAGATCAAAGCAGTCACTTGTAGATTTGTATGACATAAGTCAATGATCAAACATACGCACTATGCTATGCAGACTCACAGAGGGCAGAGTGACTGCACAAAGGACACAGAATCTGTTCCTGCATTTTTGTTCTTTTCCAGACATAAGTATTTAAGTCCCATTTAAATATAAATACATTATTAATTCTGTTAAATCAAGTCGTGTATAAAGTATACTACACTGAGAAATACAATCATTAATTTCTCACACTTTTAAGTTCAAACAGCAGTAGCATCCAGACTTCCCAAATCTGTCTGGTTTCCCCTTGGATCCACAAGCTTTTCTGGAGGTGTCATGGGGACCAATTCAAGCACAGAGACGTCCCCAGCACTCCTTCCAGTGCCCTGATATAGCTTACTCACTTCATAATGAGATATATAAATTCAAGACTTATTCCCAGCCAAGAGAAGCAAACCCAAAGTGAGGACTAGGTTGATCTATATGTCAGATTATTTCTTTCCTTTTGGGTCTTTCAAAGTTCAGGAATTATTCTCAGCTGAAGACCTACAAAAAGAGGAACCATCTTCATTCTGAGTTTAGTCCTGGTAGCTCATCATTCAGCAGGCTGATGGATTCCCTCTTAAGCACTTTTGTTCTGTCATATTTCCATGAAGAGTCTTCATGTTTAACACAAGCCTGAGACTCCACTAAATGCAATGTGTTATGCAGTTCTTAGGATTTGACCAAAGTCTACTAAAAAAATAACTCTGGATTTAAACTAAAGACATAAAAATGACCAACTGTTAACAGTCATACTTTTTTTTTTTGCTATTATAAGTAATTTCTGCAAATCAATGCAAGGTAAAACACATAGAATGGAAAGCTGAAATACTATCAAACACTGAGTTGTCAAAGCTTGAGACATCCCAGTAAAAAATAAACTTTAAAATGTTACTTTGTCCAAATTAGCAAATGGTGAAGAGCTCTGAAGCAATTTAGGAATAAAGTGAATGAGCAAATGTGAAGAATATAATTAACAGTTTACAAAATAATTCAGAGTAGTTAACCTACAAGAACATCATCTGCCAATAAAACAAATTTCTGTATTGAGGCCATTTAAAGGTAGCTTGCTAAGGCTAATGAGCACAGCTGAGCTGTTAGAGAGGCCACTAGGGTTCTCAACGAACATGAGCCTGACATATCCCAGGAAAATGCCACATATCACATGAATGCTACTGGGAGAGAAAGCTGCATTTAGATCCAGCCTAATTTGCAATTCTTGGTTTGGTCTGACAGCCTGCATACTGGAGGATTTGTATGGTAAAATATGGAGCTGCATATATAAAGCCATATGCTCTAATAAATGTGCTGGGGACAAATCCTCTTAAAATATCAGACAAATAATTAACTCACATACTGGTGCTAAATATACATTTCTAGATGAGGGGATAATACTGTATTTTTTCAAATAACCCCACAGCTTGTTATTTTGATTAATTTACAACTGGTAATTTTCCATCATTAATTTGATTGCTCATGGTGTTCCATATTTGCTCAATTGTTTTTTCCACCATTTACTGTTCTATCTATATGAAATGAGCGACAGAGCAGTGGGTAGTCTGGAGTACTGGTCTGATGAGGAATGCTGAGGGAGCTGGGGGTGCTCAGCCTGGACAAAAGGATGGGGGGACATGGTTTAGTTGTGGACTTGGCAGTACTGAGTTAACTCAAGGATTCGATGATCCTAGAAAGCTTCTCCAACCTAAATGATTCTATGATTCTATAAAAATTCTGGCAATAACTATGAATACATATATTCTATATTTTAATGCAAACTTGTGAGGGTATGTTTGTTATGTTATACAAGTTTAATGACTAAACTATGACTGACTCAACAAATTACAGTGTAGCTTACATTTACACTTCACCTCTAAGAAACTGCTCCAAAAGACCAAATAAGAGATATTCAGAAAAACTATTAACAGTAAGAAAATTAATTCTGAGAATTCTAAGAAAATATTCTGAGACAATTCTTGCTTGCTCTGAGGAAGAAGTGAAACGAGGACATTCTTACATAGTTGCAATGGAAATGAGTGGAAAAGTCTTTATAGTGTTTGTATATGTACCCTTGGAATTGTGTCACTCTAGGTTTAATAAAAGCCATCTAAAGTTTTGGCTTTCTAGTAGCACTGAATTTCAGTGCTCTATGTCTCTCTCTATACATAGATACACAAATATGTATATATATGCACTAAAACATAATAGAAATACAGTTTAATTATCAGTTAGTTTTACAGGTGTTTTGGGGAAGCAATAAAAAGGACTAAGATACCAACCTGAATAAGCATCCAGCTGAACTGGCAGAGGTAAAGGTAATGGGTAACAGATGCGAGGGCAAAGCAGCTTTCCTCTGAGATATGCTGGCTCAAGTAAGCAGAGGCCAGAAATGAAACCTGCCAGGGAAAAAGATAAATACGTGCATATTGGAATTAAACAAAATTAATTTAATATTAACAATAAGGGGAAAAAATTAGTTTGGAAGTAAAACATACACTAAATTACTATTTCAGAGACTCAGGAAAGATATCTTTGACATTTAATATTCACCCAAAAGAAGTTATGCTTAAACACTGTGAACCCCTAAACCAGCTTTAAATTATTCGCAGACCATCTCATATCTCCTTGTTGAGAGATGTTATTTGTTTAGCATGACCTGAGATTAACTCTGCTGGTTAGAACATGGTGCTAATAATGCCAAGGTTGTGGATTCAGTCTCTGTATTCACTTAAGAGTTGGACTCAATGATCCTTGTGAGTCCCTTCCAACCCAGAATATTCTGTAATAAACTAAATTTTTAGTAATAGTTTTAATTTAACTTAAATTGAGTTGTATTACTCAGATTTAGTATGCTGCCTCCTTTGCTTTACTTCCTTAGCAGTTGGATTTGCTGAAGCCTTAGTTGATGAGGCTTATACCTAGATATATTTTTGGTTGGAATAGGAAAGAATACTGATATTGCACAGATGTTCTTGTTGTTGTTATGTAATATTTATCCTAAGTCTAGGGCTTTTTAATGCTTGGGTCAAGCTTGAAGAATGAGGAAGCACACCTGAGTGGGAGGGCAAGGAGTCAGGAGAGATAACCATGGGCCATCTGGAGTTGCCCTCTGTAAAGGGATCCTGGTCCCAGCAATGACAGTCTCTAGTGCATGTGTAACTCCTTGAGTGGTGTGAGAATGTTCAGGCAGTGGCCTCTCCTTTAACACATTGCACCCCTACATGATGAGACTACAGAGAGACCTAATATTTACTGTTTAAAATTGTTCTCATGCAACATTAGACACGGGTTTTGTAATTGCGGGTGGAGATTTTCCTGCATAAAACTAAAAGAGATGTTATCTTCTGATTTGAGTAAATCCAGATATTTTATCACATCAACAAATTAACTCAAGAGGCATTTACTGTGTTCAGGCTGTCAGACGTAGGAATATAATACCTCAACCCCTAAGATAGCAGTACTGGACAAAATGGAGGAAGCAATTATTCCTTTGTCTAATATCATACAAGGATTTCACATTCACAAGGCAGTTACAGTTTGGGTTTTTTCCACAGATATGCTGAATGTCAAAGGCATTATATATTGGCTGGATAAGTAGCCAATGCATTGTCTAAGGAACAAAGGTATTCCAACTCAGAAAGCTATGTTGAAATTGTTTAGCAACATTCATTGCAGTCAGAGTTCAAACACAACTCAGAAACCTTAAGCCCCTTCTGTAAATTTCTTTACAGAAGAAATGGCTCTACAAGCAAAATTCATAAAAGACTTAAAGTGTTCACACAAAGAATGGTTCTAGTCATCCTGATCCTAACTATCCACATCCTATTCATGTGGATATTTTTTTCTTTCCTTGACAAAAAATACTACTTTTTTGACCAACAGCCCATTGACTTGTTAGTAACAGAAATTAATGGGCTGTGGAGACTGATTTTATGTACATAAAATCAGGACATGTGATAGGTAAGAAAGTTAATAAAGTGATTCGGGATAAATGTGGACACTGTATTTGTAACAAAATACTCATATGGTACTGGGTAACCTTACACAGTCCCTTTATAGAAGTACTCTTATAAAGGCAGGATAATGTTACCTCACCACAAAATGGAAGAACAATAATGAGCAACTGGGCAACAAGTGGACTAAAAACAATTATGAAATGCATTTCAATATTTAAAGGAAAAAGAATGCACTTTAAGTATTTTATGTGGTATTTATCAGCTTCTGCTGGGAGCTGGCATCTAATCATGGCCACATAACCATTCAGTTATTAAGAGGTTAACACACAGCTTAATAAAGACTAGTCTTTGCCAAATTCTGACACTGCTGAAAGAAATCCCATCATCTGGAATGGGTTAAACAACTGAAATATGTCTGCAATAGCTGTCATGCATGAGGGCTAAACAAGAAGTGTTTGTGGAAACAACCCCATAGCAGCAGTTCTCTCAAACACTACCAGTAGTAATTCCTCTAAAACTTGAGCAAACGCTTCTACTGACAACAAGCATCCAGGTGGAAAGGCTTTACCATATTTTGTTCTCTGAAGCCTTGTGTATATACCAAGGACAGACTGCTAGGCTAGAGATAGAGACAAATAGGAGATGCAAACACAAAAGCAGACTGATGGAGTCCTGGAAATATGCATTTAACCCCCTTTGGACTGAATGTTGGCTTGAAAGTATTTTGCATTTATACCCAAGAAGCTATAAGTTCTAACACTCTCCTGTGCTTCAAGAAAAATAAGGTTTTGCATATTAAAAAAGAGGAGTATATCACTCTATCAACAGTTTTCCAATGAAAACAATGTAAAGAGTCCAAATATGTGTTAAAAATGCATATCTTTCATAGAAACTGACTTTTCTTAAAGGAACAAGACTGCAAGATGGCAGAAGTAATCCCTCTGCTAAGAATTCACTGTAATTAGTGAGCCCCAGAATATTTTAGGAAAAAAAAAAAGAAAAAAAAAGGTAAAATATAAAATTTTCATAGACTTGTTGTCTTGCATCTTGGTCAGAAGATACAAATGAGAGTTGGTTTATAACACAAAAAACACTGTAAACCAACAAATGTGCCTTCCCAATAAAGTGTTCCTTAGATTAATTGCCTCATGTCTTCTGTGACTCGCTGAGTTATTAACTGTAGGGTGAAACCTTTTGTAACAAGGAACCCTTTACTTTAATAACAAAAATATGTGCCATCTATTGGAACAAGTTGTTCCCTCTTGGATTTTTAAAATATATGCTCATTATAATACCAATTGTCCAGAGCTCTTTTTACAGAGAACTTACGGTTTAAATAGTCCTTTTCAATCTTTGTATACCGACATTTAGTTCTATGCTGACATGATAACATAATGCTTCTTCCTCATACTTGTCAAGGTGATCAGCCTTGACCCAAAATGAATTAATTGATAATCCCTTAAATCACTCAAATAGCAGGCTGATGCTTCTATTAATTTGACTATAATGGTTCCATACCACACTGAAAATTATGGTGATAGCATATCCTTCAAAAGGTTTGCCTTGACAAAGTGAAAAAAAAGAAAAAAAAAGTTAAAAAATCAAATATGATAAATAAATACACTTCTGTAAACCAGTAAAAAGTTGTTTGACAGGGTCCCCATCTGACAGTCATTTACTCATTTAATCAAATGGCACTGCAATTCTTTTAAAGCTTTAAGACAATTATCTAACAATTACTTCAAGGAAATTATTACCAGGATATTCCATCTAAGTAATCAACACCAAACTATAAATTAATAACATGAAATGATTTACAAAATTATATGTTCCAGTACAAAGAGTATTTTTGTACTGCTGTTTCCATGCGGTAGGTTGTATCTGAATATCACTCCTCTGCTATCTGAGATCTGCTCCTAGTTTCCAGCTTGCACTTTTTCATGGTCAGTTTATATCTGTTTTTATTTCTGTTCTAAGTCTCTCAGGTTACACAGGACTTCCTCCTCTTTGGGGTTTGTACTATGATGAATTTACAGAAAGCAGTAGTTCTCTCCCCAAGGCTCCATTTTCAGTGTTAATTGAGCCACTGCACAACACAGTACTCTATAGAGATGCCTAAGCTGATCTGGACAGCAAAAGCAGTTTAGCTCCATGAATACAGCATCTGCCTAGATCAATTTACCTTGTTTCTCACAGTAACGCTACATACTGAAATGTATGCTCACACATGTGAAAACTTGTCCTTGTGCAAAAAATCTTTGCAGCTTAGGCACCAATTTCATAGTCCTTCCCTATACTGGTGACACATTGATTCTATCCTTCATGAAAACACTTGGGGTTGGATGGTGGAAAGCTGCAGAGGTTTCACAGGATTCTCATCCAGCACTTTTCTTACCTCCTTATATACCATTCAAAAACTTCTGATCACAGTCATAGATTTACAGAATTGTTTGGAAGGGACCTTAAATATCATCTAGTTCCAAAATCCCTGCCATGGGCAGAGACACCTTCCATTACACCAGGTTGCTTTAAACCTCATCCAGCCTGGCCTTGAACACGTCCAGGATGGGGGCAGCTACAGTTTTTCTGGGCAATCTGTGCCAGTTCCTCACCACCCTCATAGTAAAGACTATTTTCCTAATATCTAATCGAAACTTACTGTCATTTTTATTCCTTTCCTCTTCTTCTGTCACTACATACTCTTGTAAACTGTTTCTCTCCATCTTTCTTGTAGGCTCCCTTCAGCTACTGGATGGCCACAATTAGGTCACCCCAAAGCCTTATCTTCTCCAGACTGAGCAATTCCAACTCTCCTCGCTTTTCCTCATAAGAGAGGTGTTCCATCCCTTTAATCATCTTAGTGGACTTGCTCCAACAGGTCCATGCCCCTTCTGGGCTGGAGACCTCAGACATGACTGTAGGTGGGGTCTCATGAGAGCGGAGTGGAGGGGTCAAATCCTCTCCCTCAATCTGCTGGACACACTGCTTTGGATGCAGCCCAGAATACAGTTGGCTTTTTAGGCTGATATATGGTAATACCTCAGTGATCATCTGGTACACACAGCTTTCCTTCTTATTTTTAATCAGCTACCTCTTGGTGCAGAATTTTGCTGTTAGCCTACAAGTCATGACTGTTCAATTTGTTCTAGAAAACATTCCTGTATTTCACACTTCAGTCTTCAAATCTATTCACATCTTTCTACGTGCTACCCCATTACCCCTTAGCAGCAGTGCTTCTCTACTTTCTGCCATTGGTGCATTTTGACTGGGCATATTATTTTCTGTCCCAAAAACTAGCTTTAGGACTAGTACAATACCTCTCTTTCACTCTCTCACAGTTATCTTTTCCCCTTGTTGTGTATCTTTTCAGATCTGAGTTCCTGGACTAATCTCCCTCCATTATTGTTTTACTAATTATGTGACACATTATGTACTTTACTGTATTTATCTCATCAAAGAAAATTATCAGACTAATTTGGTATGATCTAAGTATAAGCACATGTGAGTTATATTCTCTCCTTCATTATTCACTATTGACTTTCAACAGAGTTTTTTTTTAAACTCTTAGATGCTTCTGATATTGTATTAATGGGCCTCCAGGTACCTTTTTTTTTTTTTTTTTTTACCGTATTTTACTTTTAATATTTTTTTTNNNACCGTATATTACTCTTAATATGTTATTTTCCAGTCACATACTGGCACCCAGAAGTGAAGGATTTTTAAAAAGCATTTGCTGTGAAACCTGCAAGGTATTCTACAAGTCTTATCAAAGTTAGGATTGAGAGCTTTTCTGTTTCTATCCTGCACCTATCCTTTGAATGTTCCGACTCTCTTGGTAGCCATAACCTTCACTCCATGCTACTAGCTACATCATCTTGACTTCATCTCAGTGGTGACCTTTACTATCACTATCTTCTCTGACAATGTGAAGATTGAACTTTTTTCTGTTTGGAGTCACATCTAATACATTTGCTTTTCCTTCCTCACTGCAAACTTTTACCAGAAATGTGACATTATTCTCTCTTCATTTACATTAAAAAAACCCCACTCACTAACCAATCAACCAAAGAACCAACCAACCAACCTGAACAAAAATTCTACACAAGAAGACAATGCCATTGTCAAGCAAACCAAATACACAAAGTTTATTCACTGATGCCAACTATAGATAATGTGAGCAAATTAATGAGATTTCTAATGATTGAAGAATTTATTAAACTCTAAGTTCAGAATTAGCAGACTTTAACCTGGCCTCATTAAAAAAAATACAGAGAAAACAATGAGTCTAAGTTGCCTTTTTAATGTTGTACAAAAGAGAAAAAGGAAAGACCGGAAGATGGAAGAAATTCCATACCATTCAGGTTAAAAAAAAAATCAACAGAGAAGTAAGTTGTCGGAAAATTGAAATAGGAATTATGTATGAAAAATAAATAAGAGCTGTAGTAATTCCAGTTTGTCATGGTTAGTGCTGAAATGCTACCACATATTAGACTTTAAAATAAGGATGCCGCACATTCCACAAGGAAACAAATCTTATCTTTACATTGCAACAAACGTGGAAATACTAAATGTGTTCTTTGCCCCAGATTTTTCTAGTTAAGACCAGCCTTCAGGGATGCTGTGTCCCAGAAACTAGGGGATAATGTTGGAGCAAGGAAGATATACCCTTGGTGGAAGAGGGTCAGAACTGGGATTAATTTAGCACACGGAACAATGGCACCTGATGGGATGAATGCATGAGTGTTGAGTGAGCTGGTTGTTGTCATTGCAGGACCACTTACGATAACCTTTCAACAATCAGGTGACCAGGAAGTGCCCAAAGACTGGAGGAAAGCAAAGGTCAAGAAGTGCAAGGAGGAGGATCTGGGCAACTATCAGTTGGTCAGCCTCACCTTCATCCTTGGGAATGTGACAAAGCAGCTAATCCTGCAAACAATTTGCAGGCACATTAAGGGTGAGACAATCACCAGGAACAGCCAGCATGGTTTCAGTGAGGGAAAGTCATGCTTGACCAACTTGATGAACTTCTGTGATGAAGTCACTGGCCTGGTGGATAAAGAGAGAGGCAGCATATATTGTCTACCTGGACTTTAGTAAAGCCTTTGACTAAAGAGTGTCTGGTAAGATATTCATAGATGAGCTGTTGAATTACGGGCTGGAAATGCAGACAGTGAGGTTGACTGAAAACTAGTTTGAACTTGTTTGGAAAGTACTGATCTTAAGTGGTTTATGTGACAACACTTCAGAACCATTCAAAGAAGTGCAATGAAGTTGATGAATTTGAAGCTTTGTGACAAAAGAAAGAATATTCCTAAAAAAAAAAAAAGAAAAACAAATAAAATATATAAACAAAACTTTTTTCCTTGCAATTTGTGGTAAACTATATCACATATTTCCATTCAGAGAATTAGTAACACCCAGTGAGGAGGACCAGAAGGTTTGTTTGTTGAAAACCATAGGTAACTTATTAATCATGTTCCAGTCAACTCAAACCAGTCTATCTTAATGTTCTGTCCCAATTTTTCAGCCTGGTAATGCAGTGAATACTGAAAAAAAAAAGTTTACAAAGAACTAAGTCTATCTGATGCAATATTACCATACAAGTTGTTGAACAGGAAGGAAACAAGTTGTAAACCAGAAAGTTTTAGCACTGGTACTGGAAATGTTAAAACCCTGAGGCAGCAGGTAAAATAAAAGATAAAAATAAAATAATAAAGCAGTAAAACATAATTTATCATTTTAAGAATTGAAAAATGTTTTCACAAGTAGCGAATAAATCTGAGAGCAATAATCTTTCCCAATTGCAAGAAGTCATGAAAACGTAGTATGTTGTGATGGGTCAAGAAAAAAGAATAAATCTTTCAATATTATAGGGGAGGAACTGTGGAGAAGTCAACCCCAGCAAATATAAAAGCATCAAGCAGCTGAGCAACAAGCATTTAGCCCTGGAAGAGAGTACAGGGTTAAGGTCTAACACATCTGCTCACAACAGTTTTACCTTCCCATTTCAGCAGGAAGCACTCTGCCTCCTGCAGCTGAGAACATGATCCTTCCTACCTGGAGAAACCCGCAGAGCAAGTGGCCAATTTCAAAAGACTTTGGAGTATACCTGTGAGAAACATGTCAGTATACTTATGCCATATTTTTGCAATTTACGTAAAATACTATTTCACAGAATGAGCTCACAAAGCTTTAGACCTTCTCTTCTTCTAGACAGAAATGCATTCCTATATGTCTTACTGAAATGGATCCTAACAGTGGTCATCTAATTTCTTTTCACATTAAACAATTTTTTGTCTTTTATCAACTTTATTAAATTGTCTACATAGAGACTGACTGCCTTACAGAGATGGTTTACACGCAGTTATATGAAAAAAAAGAAGAGAAAACAAAGAGCCCAACCACATGTTATCTATGATTATACCAACTCCATCTCAACAAAGGAACAGTATCAAGACCATAATTTAAAGTGCTGTTCCTTTTGTTGGACTTAATTGCAATGAACAATAACATAGGGAAATAAACACATTTAGACTCTCATGTCCTCACTGAACTGCTCTCTTATGCTTTGAATTTACTTTATATGGGTAAAAAAGGGGTTCCCCCCTCAACACCGGGACACTGCTTAATAATAGTGCATACTTCTTGTTGCTACTCTGTAGGACAGGATAGCACAGATGTGAGCCAAGTGTTCTAGTGTTTTGTGTTCTGATATTAAATGCCAAGACAAAAATACCAACCCAGGATGCACAAAAAACCTGAGGAGATTCATGGCCACCAGCAAACATTCTTAATCACTCTTTCTGGAAAAAGTAACAATACAACACGCAGCATGTATCGGAGCACAGAGGAAAAGGTTATATAAGTTAGAAGATTATAAAGTATCTAGCCGGGTGAGAAGGTCAGTAACTAACTTCTTATTGCATACTTATTCTGTATTAATATCAATAAAATAAGCAGGTAAAGTTCCTTTGTGAATTTATGTGAATGCTGAATGACTTCACTGGTCATTAAGTGGTTTATTTGAGAGGAGTGCTTTGTAATTGACAACACACAAAAACCCATATATGCAGGTTAAGCTTTATTTTTGTCTTCAGTTAAGTCATTGAACATATATATTAAAAAATAAGTACCTTATGAACAGCAGCACCATAGTGTCACTCAAAAAATTGTGTGCATTTTGTATTTTAGAGATATTTTTCTGTTCACAATTTATTTGCTTAGATTGTTTATTCTTTATCATTGTAAACTGACATTTTAAAAAAAGCCAAACAGCTAACAGAAATAAAATACCTTGAAATGCTGAAATTATATCTACAACAGTGACCCATCATGCTTTTGTAAAAATGTTTACACTTTATTAAGCAGCA
This sequence comes from Illadopsis cleaveri, assembly GCA_013399915.1. Lineage (NCBI taxonomy): Eukaryota > Metazoa > Chordata > Aves > Passeriformes > Timaliidae > Illadopsis > Illadopsis cleaveri. The sequence goes on from VXBB01014666.1 coordinate 202,866, forward strand.
GCAGAACTGGCAACCATTTTCAGTAGTGATTAGACATCAGTAACCATATGTTACTCATTCCTTTCCCCCAGGTGGGCAGGAAGGTAGTTGGTTTCATGCTGGGTTCAATCTCTGCCCTCTTTGATTCCCATTTTTAGGCTCAGTGGCATTTTTTTGCTTCTCTGAGCAAGGAGGTAGCAATCTGAGGGTGTGGGATAGAGGTAGGAGGATGTGAGGCACCATGATGCAGAGCACAGCAGCACACAGCTGGCTATGCAGTTGAAGTTAGCTGTTGGGGAAAGACGCGGGTAGCTCACACCCTCCTCAAAACAAGCCTGACACAAGCACCCAACTGCATGAGGTCGTCCAACACAGCCCATCTTCTGCCTCAATCATACTGTACATTATAACAATATGTTGAGAAAAAATAAGGACTAACACAGTCTAACATCTTAGAAGGTCCTAATCCATTTAGTTTTACATGCAGATTCAGAAAAAAATGTATCTGGCATAGTATCCTATAAAGAGTTTTTATTGTCACCTTCTTTTAGATCTGCAACAAAGATACATGTTGCTTTTGTTACTCATGACAGAACAAGAGCCAGACCTCCTGTCCTGTTGCAAGATTCACAATATCACAACAGTTTTGTTGTAATGATGCAAAGAGAAGCTTCTTTGTAAAAAATCTTTGTAAAACTAGGAAAAACTCATCCGCAGTCTTTCCCAGGTTCAAGCACTCACACAGACCTCAGGGCCCTGCTCTGAATGTGCTGATTTGGGCAGGTCCAAAATAAGCTCCTCTGATGGACTTTGATTTTCTACAGTAAGATCTGTATCATACTGTTTTCTGTCTAGAAGCTCAGATAAGACCCTGAGCAGATCTGCCATGACATTAATTTACTCTAGAAGTTTCTCAGGTTTGGATCTATATTCACTTATGGGGTTTACCAGGAAAAGATTTCAATAACATGGCTTCTCACTTCCTACATTTCTGGACAGTTTTTCTTGAAGTTCAGGTATAAGATTCTGGCAACAAGTACACACAAATTTGATGACATGACCATTTCTGAACTCTAAACTGAATTTAGGACTCTATCCAGGTCCAATGAAACGTGATGTTGGGCAAGTAAAGTTACTGCAAAGGAAACACAGCTGACAACCTCTGATCCTTCATGTAAATAGTTCAGAATGGTCAGTGTGCCATGTCCTGTAGTCAATGCCCCAAACCTGTCAGCGTTTAAGAAGCATTTGGACAACACTCTTAAAAAAACGCTTGAACTATTACTCATCCTTGAAGTGATGAGGCCATGGGACTTGATGATTACTGTAGGTCCCTTCCAATCAGAACTATCCTAATTTTTTGTAGTCTAACAATAACCTGAAGACGAGAAATAAAAAATTACTCCACAGAACCCAGATGTTGGTTGGAGTAATGTGCAACACTCCACCTGGTTGCCTGCAGATTTCCCCCTGTAGGAATCACAGCACAGGGTAGGGCAGACTCACCATAAACTGGGGTCAGGATGCAATCAGCATGCAGCCATGGACAGTGTTTTAGGCATGGCAGAAAAGGAATCTCATGTTCCTCCACAAGGCTAGTCAGTTGTGAAGGATGTGTGTTGTAGTCACATGCTGAAGGAAAGGGATGCAATCTGCTCTAGAGGAAGATGTCTCTGCTCACAGCAGTAGGGTTGAAAATAAATAAACCTTAAGCTCCTTCTAACTCAAATTGTTCTATGATTCTGTAACTATTTATTTATCTTCTTAAAAAAGAAATAATCAAGATGCAATTCCAGACAGAGTGTCTTCTGGTTTCATAATACTTCAGTAGCAAACCTCTGCCTAAATATCACCCCCTCTATACAGCTCTGAAATCATCTTGAGGGGCTTTTCCTTTTCTTTTTCAGTTAAAATACAATAGGTTAAGCAAAAATCTCTTAATTTGAGATAATCTGACAGGTATTTAAAGGATCAGTGGCTGCATACACAGATCAAAAAGCAGGTATACTAAAAATGCACCTCCTAACAGAAGGCTGGTGATAGTAAATGATTATTATTCTCAGCATTACATCTGTTGGTAGAGAGCATGCTGCCTACAAGTCTCAAAAAAAAAAACAAACAAAAAAACCAAATAAACAAACAAACAAACAA
>VXBB01014666.1:224616-236014 GCA_013399915.1 Illadopsis cleaveri
ATTTTTTTTTTTTCAAAGAAAGTACATCTTTAGCAGAGAATGTTAAGTAACTGTTTTCACTTTCATAAGTTGCTTGATTTTATACCATAATGTTATCTTATTTTTTATATTTTAATATTAATATATCACTTACAAAGCCATGTGATGGCCTCAAAAGATTAAACAGCTACACACATTACACAGAATTGAATGATCTGCATATCTTGGATTTTTTTTGTTCTATCAAAAAGTGCTACTGATTTAGGTCACAATCTGGGATAAAGAAATGATTCATGATCTTTTTAGCTGAGACAGTGAAACCTTGACAATGAATTCTAGAAAAGTTAATTTTACTTTAAATTACTTAACAATTTCTAGAGCTTAATTACTGATGTTTAAGGGATGAAGTTGTTCCTGATTTCATAATATAAAAAATAGCTACTGAAATGCATGAACACAGGTATTTCTGTGTATGGAGCAGCATTTTTTAAACAGCTTGATATTTTTTGAGAGAGGGAGTTGAGGAGACTTGACCATATCTGAATTTTGTCGAAGGGCAGACTTAATTATTTGCACAAGAAACTAAAAGCCCCACTGCAAATTAACTGAGATTGTCAATCAAAATAGTATAGGCAAAAGCAAATATATGTGTAAAACAAAGTTTCAGAATTATCAAGGTATCTCAACATAGTCTATATTTAAGAAACCTACAGTATGTGTTATAACATTACTAATATTTTATAAACTATTGAAGCTATTATTTGTATGTCATAGACACTACTGCCAAACAGTGGCAAAACTAGGCTTCACTACTCTCTTCAAATGTTCATCGAAGTGGGAAAAGGCAGGCTTTAGAATGCAATTAATGCTTTGTGTAATGGGGAAAGTACAGTTAAGATGCTAATCTAAGGTCTAGGAGTTCAGCAAATGCCCAATATCATAACTACCATTCGTGATCTGAAGTAGGCAATGTAACATTAACACCAAAGAACCGGATTCCAGCCCTAAGGAGTAGCTGCCTGGATCTTGTGCTGGGTCCCTACTTTGAAATAGGTGTCTGACCTTTCTGTTGGGGAGATAGCACCGAACAGACACGTTACAAATGTTTCTCCAAAGTGGACAATCAAGAGACAAGAACACACTTTGGGGCATACCTGGCCGTGCTGGGGTGGGTCTTGGTCCCATCACTGCCACAGTCTCCCATGAATGTACTTCACAGCCCCCAGCATTTTGAGCACAGACTGTACATAGCATATTCTCTATCAACAGGAAACATGGAAAGGGGAAACCTCCATGAGAACTCATCCCTTATCAGAAGTTAGGCTTGCAGTTCAGAGTTGTAGGAATATGTTGATACCATCAGATATTATCAGATATTATCAGGTGTGTCCTGAGGGAGTTAGTAGACCAAGTTGCTAAGCCGCCACTCATAATTTTTTTTAAATTGTGAGAACCAGGTTAAGTTCCCAATGATTGGAAAAAGGGAAACCTAACCCTCATTTTTAAAAAGCAGAAAGTGCAAAAACTGGGGAAGTACAGACCAGTGGATTCTCATAGAAACCATGCTAAGTCACATGGAAAACAAAGTGGTGGCTGGTAACAGCCCTCATTGGCTTTACAAAGGTCAATACTGGTCAATACCATCTATGATGTGCTACAGCATCAGTGGATGGGGCAGAGTAATTGACATTGTCTACCTGGACTTATGCAAAGTGTTTGACGCTGTTCCACAAGATATCCCTGTCTCTGCATTGAAGAGACAGGGATTCGGTGGATGGACTACTAGGTGGATGAAGAACTCTCTGGATTGCCTCACGGAGAGTTGTGGTCAATGGCTCATTGTCCACATAGAGACGAGTGACGAGCAGTGCTCCTCAGAGGTCAGTACAGGGGTTGGTACCAGGGCTAGTACTGCTCACTGACTTTGTTGGTGATGGGGACAGTGATATTGAGTGCATCCCCAGGAAGTTTTCTGGTGACACCAAGCTGTGTGTTTTAGTTGACTCGCCGGAGGGAAGTGATGCCATCCAGAGGGGCCTTGACATGCTTGAGACGTGGCTGCATACAAACCTCATGGAGTTCAGCAAAGCAGAATGCAAGGTCCTGCACTTGGGTCATGGCAATCCCAAACACAGCTGCAGGCTGGGCAGAGAAGTGACTGAGAGCAGCCCTGAGGAGAAAGACTTGGTGGTGATGGCTGATGAAAAACTCAACACAAGCCGGCAGCACGCACAGCCCAACGAGCCAAACACCTTCTGGGCTGCGTCCAAAGGAGCGTGGCCAGCAGGGCAAGGAGGTGATTCTGTCCCTCTGCCCTGCTCCTGTGGGACCCCACCTGGAGTGCTGTGGACATTTCTGGTGCCCCAACAGAAGGAGGACATGGAACTGTTGGAGCGAGTCCAGAGGAGGACCAAGAAGTTGATAAGAGAACTGGAGCATCTCCCCTAAGAAGATGGGTTGAGAAAGTTGTGGCTGTTCGGCCTGTAAAAGAGAAGGTTGTATGACGACCTCCTAGCAAAATCAAAGCAAGGTGCTGACTGGAAAGCTGGAGAGGGACTCTTTATCAGGAACTGTAGTGATAGGAGAAAGAACAATGGGTACAAACTGAAAGAGGGGAAATTTAGGTTACATACTAGGAAAAAAAAATCACTGTGAGGGTTGTGAAATAATGGAACAGGTTGCCCAGGGAGGTGGCAGATGCCACAAATCTGGAAGTACTTGAGGCCAGTTTGGATAAGGCCTTGAGTAAATTGATCGAGCGGGAGGTGTCCCTGCCCACGGTAGTGTGGGTTGGTACTAGATGATCTTTAAGGTCCCTTCCAATCCTTAACGCTCTATGACTCCATGACTCTATATAATGTATTCAGGAATTGATTAGGGCTCACAGATGGACAATTTCTTCTGTACTTGGCAGAGGACTTGTTTCTTAAAACCCCACACATTTTTGGATGGTAGCAATGACCTTCTTTTATATAACTGGTCAGTGGTTGCAGGATCTAATTAAGAACTGGAAAGGTTTGTCTTCCATGCCCTCCTCAACCTGTGGGTTGGTGTGAGAGACAGAACACATCTCTGAACTCCAACAATTCTTTAATAGAAGGCTTTCATGCAGTCTTTTGAGCAGAAATCAGAACTGGGATCTCCTCTCTTCCAAATGAAGTGCCCAATGCATTTAGCCACAGTCATGCTCCCTCTTGCTCCCTCACTTTGACCTAAGGAATTCTGATATTACTGTTTCAAGCTGGCACAGCATCAAAAGGTGATGTGAAGAGAGCCTCCCACCCAGACTAGCCTATAGCCTGGTAGTCAGGTTCCAAGATTAAATGAACCATCTTTATTCATAATGAGAACAAGGCATGCCAAAACAGCTCATGTTAGAGTGTGCAATTTATATGGAACTGTGTTTACACATTAAAGTTTCACTCTTAGAGAATTGGCTATTTGTGACTGTCAACATTCATAAATCCTTGCTTGGAAAAAATGCTGGTTATAAAAATGAACCTGCTTATTGATAGGTACATAAGAGGAAAGAAAAATCAAACAGGTGGCAGTTTCAATAGCAGCACTGGGACATTGGTATCTATAGTGCTGCACCTCCCTCAAAGTCACAGTTTGTTTGATAAAGCCAGAGAATTCAGCACTGTTGACAAAGTCCTTCTACAAGTGTAATACCTGGATTGAAAAGGAAGATAAGCTGAAAACTGGCATGTTTTGTCTATGGCAAACACGGCCAAAATATTAGCTCCTGTGGCAACAGTTTGAATAAACAGGACCTGGTATGCTAAATCTTAGTGATGTTGGCAGGTGAATAGTGCTTGAGGTTTGAGGTGGGGCAGCTTTTGTTTACAGACATTGACACACACACTCTGAACCTTACTATCACTCATTTACAGAACCTGGCACACCTTGGGGTTGGGTTTTTTTTGTTTTGGTTTGGTTTGGTTTTTTGTGGTTTTTTTTTGTTTGCTTGTTTGTTTTTTGTTTGTTTGTTTGTTTGTTTGTTTTGTGGCTTTTTTGTTGTTGCTGTTGTTTTTGTGGGAGTTTTTGAGTTTTTGCGGGGGGGTTGTGTGTTTGTTTGTTTATTTGTTTGTGTTTGTTTTGTTTTTTTGGAGCCAGGTAGATTTTTTTTTGTTCTTGTTCTTCTTGCCATTTTTAAAGAAAAGAAAATAACCAGATAAAGACACATGAAGACACATGAAGACACATATATGAAAGATATATGAAGAGGCATATATGCTAGAAGTTAAAGAAAAAAGAAACAAGTCAAAATCAGATCACAGGATCTCAGTAGTACATGTTGAGTGAAAAAAATTGAAAAAGTTTGAATCTGAGATGAGAAAGAAAGATTAAGTATTAAAAAATTATGTTTGTAGGTTCCTCTTTAAGCTAGAGCCCCAGCACAAATTTTTATGGGTAATAAAAACTCTTATATCTCTCATACATTTGGGTATGTAAGCACAGAACGTTGTAGTGCAGTACAAGCTTTCTTTCCAGGTTTACCTGCTTCTAATATGCCTCTAAGATGAGTGCTATCTTATCCGATGTGGACATTGGATTAAAAAACCCTCACAAAAAAACCCCTCCCAATTTCCTGATATACTAGTGACAATAAACATCCAAATAATGAGTCAGAAAAATTCACTTAAAGCTATCTGGCAAAATTAAGAGCTGATAACACACTGTCAAAGAAGCACCTGGCTAATTTCTAAGCTTCTCTTGCATTTGTAGGTCAGAAACAAACATTAAACATAATTTTATGTAGAACTCATGAAAAAAACCCCATCTTTTTTATTAAAAGGCAAAAATAAAATTAAAGAAATCATATTTCAAAATACTTCCAACCTAAAGACCATCTGAAGTCCTTTCCGAGAGCAAATGAGAGTAAAAGCATGAGAACAGAAGGAGATACACCTCAGATTTACCTGTCTGCTCAGCCATTCTTTATCCGAGAGGGGCACTTTAACCAACAAGCCTCTGCCTTCTGCACAGGCTCCTGAAAGTCTTTCCAGATTTAGTTTTCAATTTTTTAATTATGTTCATTAGAGCCAGGTTTAGGATCCATTTTTGTCTTTCTCCGTAACTTTGGTCAGAAATAAATCAAAGTTTTTAATTTTAAATATAAACTAATGAGTTTTCAGAAAATGTCTACATGGTCTAATTTTTAGTGAAGATGAACACCCAGAAATGAAGAAAAAAATAGTGAGACTTTTACCCCTCAAATACACTGCAAAGCTTATTGTTAATCTAACTCCTAATACACATGTTCATTTTATGCCTATTTTTATCAAGCAGTTACATAACTGTTTGCAGGTTTTAGAATTAATAAGGAAAATCTGCATATTATATATTATATATACTTGGGGGGTTTGCTATTCCATGTTTTGATAGACAAGTTTCCAAAACAAAATGGCAATTTATTTCTGTTGTCTAGTACTACATCAAATAAAAATGTAATTTTGTTAACTTTACAGCCACTTAAGGCAAAGAAAAGGTAAAAATACTAATAAAGGTGTAAAAAAGGTCCTGGAGAATTACATGTATCCTACTCTTCAGGCAGAAGTGGACCTTGAAAAACAAAAAGAAATCGCTTCATTGTAAGTAAGTGTGATTTAGAAAAGAGATTTTATAACCCTTGAGCAGAGGAAGACTGAGGGAAATTGCATTTCTGACAAGGCCAAACATGTTACAGTAATATTTGAAAATCCAGAAATATAATGAGTAAAAGGAGTGGGTGGCCTTTACTGTTAAACTACAGATTTCTTCACTAAAGTAGAAAATATATTTTGGAATATTGGTGAGAAAATTCTGTTTAAGTTATTTCTAAAACCTTTATTTAGGTAGAATTATTCACTGATAGATAAAAATTAATCATAAACAGGATAATAATAAATTTATTAGAGTAGTTTTTAGTCCTTTTTTCTAGAAAATTAAAGCATTATTCAGAGCGTTTATCACATATATAAAGCCCACTTACAGTTTTCATATAATTTCACCAGGAAGACTGTTTACTTCTGGACAGGAAATATGATATACTTGACACTAGGAAGATAATTATTGTTTTTTCAGGAATAGTTCTGTAGGGCAAATGCTTGTTCCTGCAGTATTTCACTGAAGTTATAGCTCTGTGTTTAGAAAGAAAGCCTTATGTGATACTACTCTTCTTCCTAAAAAATAGTTTTTCTTTAACCAAAGTATCTGCTGTAAGATAGTGGAAAAATTAAAAACTATAAAAATTATAAAATTAGTGTAAAATTTTATAATACTTTCCTCCATAGATTTTAACTAGGTCATATGAAAGCAATGTGAATAATATTTACATGAATGAAAATTAATCATGATAAAGACAACTAGGTAAGTGAAGGAAAGGAAATCAAACTATGATACAAAAGCAATCATTTACCAGCTCCTACAACCAGACATGCCCAGCCAACCTCCAAGCAAGGCTAACTCCTGTCCCTCAATTTTTATTTCTAAATATGATGTTTCATGGTATTGAATATCTCTTTGGTCACCTGAGCCAACTGTCTCTTTTGTGTCCCTTCCCAGATGCTTTCCCACCACCAGCCTACTCACCACTGAGGCAGCAGAAAAAATAAAAAGCCTTGACACCACACAAGACCTTTTCAGAAACAGCCAGAACACTGGTCTGTTATCAACACTGCACTGTAGAGTCTTTTATCAAGTACATTAACTTCATCTTGACCACAGCCAGTACAGTATACTAAAAGAAAACTGACACAAAGAGAAAAGCTTATTGGAAGTATGACTTGTATTTCAGCTATACAAGCATACACACAAAAATATATAGTCTTTTATATGGTCACAGTTAAAACACCTTGAGAAAAGAGATACTTTTTTCTTTTTCTGTCTCACTGTACATTAAATTGGAAAATAGCCCAATTTGCTATAAATGAGGTTCAATAGTTTACAAAATAGGAATTCCTGACATTGACAATTTCATTAGTAATGTTGTTTTATTTCTTTCCAAGCTACTGTTATTTGTAAATATTGTCAAATCTCTCACAGAAAGATGTCATATATCTAGGAGAGGGCATTAGATACTTCTTAAGTATCAAATTGTCCAATCTGATTTACTAAGTAATAATGTAACTTGCTACATTTTTGTTACCAATAGAAAAATGAATTGTTTGCATCTCTGTAGACAATGAGAATCAAAGGTGGAAGCTAGTGTAGAACAGGTAAAACAGTATATGAGACTGATGAGAAATGTAGATAATGCACCACACTGCTAATCTGAATGTCAAAACTTGAGTCAAAGTGTATTAACGACACATGCACACTTGTTAATTTGTTTAGCACATGGTTCCCTGACAGCCAAGGCCATTATGCCCCAGCAGTGCAGTACAGTAGTGCATGAATACTGCCTGGTGCTTGAAGGAAAAGTTACATCTTGTCTAGATGGACACAAATAAGCCTTGCCTGAGGGCAGAACTAATTGGTTTGAGTTGAATGCTACACTAGCACAGCTGTACAGTTTGCAAACCTAAATCAGGGCTAATTAATGGGAACTTAGGGCTCTCTGCTTTGTACTGTGTTATAAGGCAAAGCATTATAACAAAATTAAACTTCATAATAAAGGTCAAAAGCAAATATAGCTCAAAAATCATATGTGAAGACCTGCTTTAGAGCAAATGTCTGGATATACCTTATCTAGAGTTCTAGGCTTAGATTACATACATTATTTGTTCCTATTTTTGAAGCAAGGCTTATGTGCTTATGCAGTTGAGATAAAAAAATTCTGTTACAACATAGACACGTTGAACAACAGACAATGATATTATTTAAGTCATCAACATGATATATGGCTAAACAAAGAACTGAATGAGCAAAATTAGCATGTTCAAATTTTTAAGACTTCTACATGGTTAAATAATAAAATAAATAAAAAAAAGCAAGCAGGTTAATAAGAGAAAACACAGTATTTATTATTCTATACTTAATACTAAGTACTACATACTAAAATATTCCAGAAAATTTACAGCTTTTCTGGTACTTAACTTCACAGCTTGTAAGAAGAAACTGCAAGTTGTATTCCTTCTGTTAAAACTTACTTACACATTCCCTGATGTTTTCCTACAACAAATGTGTTAGTTAAGAGGAAAAAAAGTTCTGAAAAAAGAAACACTTGAATGTGGAAGATTTAGGGAAAAGATGACTGGCTGATCATCTCTCTCTGAGCTCCTACTGCTTAGCATTTTCAAATTTCCGAGTCTGATTCCTCTTCAGGTCTCAAACAACAAACTCCTACCCTACTGCTACTGTCTGCAGTATATCAGTTTAAATCACATGGCATTCTAATATTCACTCCTCAGACTTTATTAGGTATTCAAATCATGCCTGAACTGTGTACACCCCATTCATACACAAAATTAATGCAGATCAATGAGACAATTCAAAGAAGAGGACTTGTTTACCACAAGACAAAAGCTGGGTTTGGACCTGAATAGCATCCTGCTGTAATGTTGCATGGGAATGGAGATGACAAGTTCCTCATGTTCACCACCAAAGCGAAGGCATTTGAAACTGAACACCTTAAAAGGAGTCCCACAGAATGAAAGAATGTTGTTACAATGTCCAGTAACAGTCCTAACCACAGTTTAAAGAGTTTAAAAGGACTACCATTTAAATAAAAATAACCTGGCAGAGTTAATTGGCTTAGCTAAGTGCAAGAAGCTTATTTTGAGACATAAGCTGTGGGGAATAACAGGAGGTGCAGGGAGATATCAGAAGGAGAAAGACTTTTTTTGAGAAAGCAGCAGAGAGTCAAACCACAGCATCCAGAACTCACCCAGTGCTAAGGGAAGGAGTCATGGATGGTTATGATCAATGAAGGATTGGAGTGGGCTTAGATGGAGAGACTGCTGAAGGATAAAGGAAAGAAGAAATCAAACAAATACAGTATTTCAGTGTAAGAAGGGTGGGAAACAGGAGGGGATGGAGAGATGTCTATTAATGAGCACAAGGATGATACAAGTCATTGCTAAGCAGTAGCTGATAAAGACTGAAGAAAGCAAAACAGTGAAAATTCCACTAGCTACTGTGGAGAAAACATAATGGTCTCTCTGCTTATGAAACAAATTTTGCCTGGCAAAGGTTAGTAATAGGGGTATTCTGGCCTCTGAATCACAGTAGGAGAATTCAGAAAAAATGCCTCATGAATCCGGAAAGTTTACAAGAAGCTAAAACACTAGATTAATGATGGCATGTGTAATCACACATAAGAGAAGTAGAAGATGACATTTCTTCAACATAAATCCATCTTGGAACATACCTAAAATGCTTGGAAAACAGCTGGCCTTACAAATATTACAAGTAGTCTCCTGAACAGGCAAGATTCCAGGAAGAAATTAAAGTTACGAACAGGAGGGTAGAAGAGAGGCACTATCAACAGGTTCCCACTTTTGGAAATAATGTTATAAAAAAGATAAAATAAAATATCTATTTAAATAGGCATACATTCTGTCTAGCTAGTCTCTATCTTTTGCTCTCTTTTCTCTGTAATATTTCCTACGTGTATGTATAATATATCTATGTACATCTCCACATGAATTTATATATGTGCATCTATGTGTGTACACGAAGAAAGGTCAGTTTTCTGTCCGGTACAGTTCAGACACACTTTTAAAATATGGAAAGTTTTACGTACTTTATACTTTTATAGTTTATTTTTCACTGACATGGTTATCCCTGAGAAATGACAATGCACAGAAGATCCTCAAAGCATCCTTAATACAAGATCCATCCAACATCAGTGTACTAAAATCAGTACTTCAGTTCTCAAACAAGTTCTAGAACTAGATTCTCACATATTGAGATACTTATTCCTAAGCAGGCCTCATTAAATAAATGACAATACTTGAAAAGTAACTTACAATAAGTGGAAAAGTGACAGAAACTGACTATTGACTGCAGATGTAAACACTCTCTTTTGAAACATAAAACTTTAGTCCGATGAAAAATACTTCTTAATTAAAAAATTAACAGAAGACGTTTTTTCTAAGCTTCGGAAGAAATATTTTGGTAATATTTTCATTATCAATGTAACTTTATATATAATTAGAATGTTTGCTACAAAAAATTGCAACAGAAAACAGCTTTAGATATGAAAGACTTTTTTCCCTACAATCTTAGCATATTAAAATAATAGTTCTCCAAAATAAGGGAATAACAGCAATGCCAACTGTATGGTGATACTTCCTTCCCTGACTACAAAGTGTAAAAGATGCATTCACAGTAAAGTGCAGGATTTCATCGTTGCCCTGTTTCTCACATCGGGATAGTATTCTGCCACTGATCACTTGTGAACCTCAGCACTATTTAATGGGACACTCTTATCAAGTCAGCAAATTGCCACCTGATATTAAGACCCACAAAACAATTAACTATCATTGTGACCTCACACAATAATTTCAAAGAAGACAATGGAAACTGATGAAGCTTAATTGTTTCTAGTTTCTTCTATCATCTGAAATGTACACAATCTTCACCTTCATCAACGACTAGAGATTCCACATTCACTGCTCAAATGAAAAAGCTCCCAAATTTATAGCGACAGTAGGAAATATAACACTGAAGGGATGGAAAAATACAAAATTACAAAGTTCCCCACAGTAATCCTTTAATGATGGCTTAAACTAACATGAACCCATTAAATAATGTCACATTTAATGAGTACTTAAATAATGTCATTAATAATGCCGTAATTGGATGTTTTTACAAAAAGAAAATCTATTTAGCACTGTCATCATTTCCGGCAATACAAGTCACTGAATGGTGTCTTGTTCTTAGTTCTTATTACTTTCTAAGCATAAATAAGCCAGAAATAATGAGTGAGACCACAGAAACTGCAGCCTAACCACTTAATTTATGTTCTGAAAGAAAAAAAATGCATTTGTCTACCTCTGATTAGATCAGGTGGTCAAAAAAAATTACTATTGTGCTTTTCTTGTCTTGGAAATGACTGCAATTTGGCCAACTGACTCAAGCAGGATCATATTATATGGAATTTGACAGCAATTATCATCCCCAAAGACAAAATCTACAATGAGCTTTTAGCACATGTAATGACTTTCTCATATGACCGAAATAGTTTATTGTATGTAGTTTAATATACTTTGGTATCAATGAATAAAATTTAGCATTCATCTTCTAACTCTTTTAAAAAGTCATAATTTACACCAAATGATGCCACTTAGATAAACAGATCAATAACAAACCAACCAAAACAAATTTTTCTTTTGTTTTGTTCAGTTAAGGAAAAAGAATTTTTTCCTGTTTTCAAATATATGCATTTTTTGAAAGAAATTCAAACCAATGCCTTTAAAAGAAATTCTAAATCTACATATTTCTACATTGTTATTTCTCAAGAAATTAAATGATCATTCAATAACAAAAACCT
>VXBB01014666.1:246207-260092 GCA_013399915.1 Illadopsis cleaveri
AAGAGTATAATAAAAAAGAGCTGGAAGGCATTAGCTGATACAAATCTCATATTCTTATACTTTAAAGTGATAAACAGAACATTTGACTGTTTGTAGTGAGGACAGGAGGTGTGAGGTAATGTAGCAGCATTCTAACATATGCTATATCATTGCTCATATATCTGAGTTTTGGCAAACCCTAGGACGTGATCTATAAAAAAACCCTAACAGCTTGTGCATAACACTACATGGGGCTCAACATGAGAAAAATGAACAAGGGTGGTAGAAGTAAAATCCCTACAAGTCGTAAAAGTAAAAATATATGGGTACTTCCATAGTGGTAGATTATCAGTGAAAGACCAAAATCCTCTGTTGGCAGATGAAAACGAATAACATAAAATTTAAATTGAATATCTCCAATTTATTTCTTACACTCCTTTACCTGGCCATAACTACTACCCTCTCTTCACAGGATATAGGTTTTTCAGCTGCTTCTACACCTCCACACTCCCTAGACTGAGACTGTAAAGATAAATTCCTAGAGCATTTCCAGAGCCTTTTAGTTTTGTCTGAGCTTTAGCTCTCAGTATCTGCAGACGGCATCATCATGCCAAATGTCTTGGAGCCGTGGCAACTCGGCACTTGATAGAACTCACAGGCAAATTGACTCCCTCTGCTGGAGAAAAGGGAAATATTCTGCAGTAAGGAGTTTGTGGGTAGCCAGCTCTCCATAAGAAATCTGGATGATCAGGTCTATTGATCTACTGTCGTCTTATGGTAACAGTCCTTCCTCACTACTTAATTGTGCATAATATATATTGTAATGATTGGGTATCCCACTTCTCCAGGTAAGGATTTCTTGACTCTCAGATTCTGAAAGACCTCATACACCTTACTTTATCGAACACCTGAGGATACCCAATACCTACCTACCTACCTATCTACCTGCCTACCTACCTACCTACCTATCTATCATCTTTAAAATGTCTGCATATATACATGTTCAATGTATGCAACCTATAAAGTCATTGAAATCTTTATATAGATTACAATCTCTTCTACTAAAAAAATCTCTGATTAGCTCCAACTTTGACTGATTCCTCTTGGATATTGCAGACTCAAAAATAGAAACTTAGAGTAATAGAGATTGGCCCACAAATCCTCATTGATCGTAAAATGTATTGCTTTGCTATAAAAGCATTCAATTTATGTTAGTCCACTCTGAAACTGTTTTTTATTTAAATCCAATTCCCAAATAGTTCTACTTATGATTAGATTGAAACTGCTTCTGAAAGAAGCTGCATGAACTATGCTCTGACTTGGTGGGAATTACTGAAATGAGCTAGGAAATAACTAAATAATTCAGTTTGAAACCTAATAAAATATCCCCTGGAGAAAAGAGTTAGGTCCTAATTCTTGCAATGGTAACAAAGAAAATAGGCGAGACTCCAGGGATAACTGCCTGCTGTGTTATAGGGGACCATGTTTTCAGTAGGACTAGGGAACATACATCGAATCCCCTGGAACAGCATAACTGTAATAAAGTAAATAAAATTTATTTACTGTGATCATACAAATGTTATGCAGGGAACTGGTGAAAGCAGCTTACCCACATAAACATTTTTACTGATACACCCGACCCTTCTGATATACCCACAAGTGTCTCAGCTAGCTGTACACTCCAATACTCCAACAGAAATGAAAATCTTTTCCACTTTCCATTCTTAGTGACAACTGTAGAATCTTTCTTTCTACAAATGAGAAATGTTAGACTTTATTATCCCAAAGACAGGAACATTGACATCAATGGTGGAAGAAGACTACATGCCACCGCATAATTGGTACTGAAATATTTCATATCACAAAGTAACATGAGAAAACTCATCAGCATGGAGCCAATTTCTAAAATGAGCACCAATTCTGCATCACTGTGTACTGTATTTTTCTGTTTCCTCTGTGTCCTCTCAGATCTTACGAGTAAGCATTGTTGGTATCTCATCAGCATTATTTGCTGCTGTCTGTTACAGCAAGGAAATCAAGAGCAAGGAAATCTCAGGCCTAGTTTTCCTCAAAGATAAACAAATTCCCTCACTGTGGGAAACTGGGCTCTAACTTTAAAGTAATGCATAAAAATATTTATTGCTTCCTATTCCATAGAAATTTCATATTTCATATGGACCTGGAGTTTAGTGAAACTCTGTACCTCCCAGCTTCTTCAGAAACAGTCCTTTAACTAGGATTTTCCAGCAGCTGACTAAAAAGCTCAGGCTTACCACAAGGGAAGACTGAATTAAAATCAAAACTTTACTGCCAGGAGAGAGGCAGGCACTCAGTCACTCACTGTCACAAGTTGCCTCTGTGGTGGATGGCACAGGGAATTACTCTAGACACCTCATTTTGGAACATGCTTTGCAAGCTCCTCCTATCAAGGTACATATGTCAATTTCTTTTGGGCTTTGATTATGTGTAGGGTTAAACAAGAATTTCCTTATTTTGGAAGAGAAGATTAAAATAGTACAGTAGAAACATCATTTCACTGTTTCTGTAAAGGTTTCACTTTTATAGGATGGCAGAAGCTACAGGCCCTACGATCATTCATTCATTCATTCATATAATGCTTCATCATCTCTTGGAGACTTTATCACATCTTTAAAATTTATCTTCTGGCAGAATTGTCCAAATCTGAAAGAGTCCAAATAATAAAGCAAAAATTCTACCAAGGCAGTAGCTTATAATTTTTTCATAAATGTTTAATGATTTTTTAAAAAGAAGATGGTATGCACTATTGCTTCTTGAAAAACTTAACTGACATGTATGTTTGTATTTCTATTCAGGTTGAACAAAACAATTTTCAAATATTTAAACAGAGCAAGTATAATTCTTCATCATGCATTTCCATCAAAGTCAGTGGTAGGATCAACTTGGCCTGGCAGTTTGGTAATTATTGCAGTGATGGGTGATGATGCTAAGTGCATCACAGTAGTGTATAAGAAGCTTGAGGACAGGATAAATTAGAAAACAATTCTTTTTTTGACAAAAATAGGATGACACAGTTTCCCCTAAGCCTTTTTTTTTTCTGTTTGACCACTAGACTTTAATTTTTGCTTTGCTGGCCATAAGAATGGAAGGCCATTTGTACACAGTAATTGCTATAAGCAGACTGAATGTTCAAATATTCCAGAAGAGTGGCTACTGCATATAGGCAGAGCAGCTCAACAGTGCACTCACAAAAAGTCTAAACAGAAAATTTAGCATACATTCATGTCATTTGTAATACTCAGCAGGTACTGTGGAAACAGGCCCTGAAATTTAATGTGGACAAGATGCATCAAGCTGAGTATACACGAACAAGCCATGTATAAAGTGCTTATTCATACATTCTGTCTGGGAATTCTCAGGCAAAGCATAGTAATGATTCCTATTAAGATTGTAATCCAGGTTAATAGCTCTGAAAAGAGGAATTTTATTGACTAGTATGACAGTATTGAGACACCCTGAAGTATGTTCTCATATTATATTAATTTTTTTGAATGCTCAAAAATTCACCTAAATTTACTCCAAAACTGAAAATATCAGCCCAGCAAATTTTTACCTTTGTACATTTTGGGAATTGTTGCATGAACGTATGCTTGAAAAGAATAAAAAATGTTTTACAAATATCTAGGGTTTTATGTTTTTCCAATGAGCTCCTGCAAACACAGGGTGAAACATCCACTCTTGAATGCTTTACAAGTGCTCCACTAATGCTGGCAGCCCTGGACACACCAAAAACCAAATGAAGGTTGAATGTTGCGAATCATCATTCCCCATCACTGACAGAGAAATGTACTATTGTGAGCAACTACAAAGCACGCACAGCCTCGGAACAGCAAGTTTCTGAGCAATGTACTGAAAAGATTTGACTGCCATCTACAGACACAACCAGTGCACTGGCAGCAATTTAAAAAGAATGCCAGAATTACAAACCTAATGAACACCCAGTACAGATATTAGACGAAAACTAATTATTTATGGTTTTTTAAACAGTGGAGCTACTGTGAAAAGCTTCCCAGTTGGTTGTGGGTTTTGTTTGGGGTTTTTATTTATTTGTTTGTTTTTTCTCCTTGTACAAATATAAGCACACAGAGAAACTCCAGCTTCCTTCATTCTCTAGAGTGGCTTGAGAGCTAATAGCTATAAATCCAGTGTCTAGTACTGCCTAAAGATTAGCAGATAGAAATGGAAAATACTAAAATTTTCCTTGTATTAAAATTATGAATTATAAAGTGTTGATTGATTTTCACGTAGTAAGTTGTCAGTTAAAACTGTCTTAAATAGCTTCTCTCATACAGTGTCATTAGTTAGCAAACCCATGAAATTTTCAATTACACTGCGAATTTCTAATCATATGTATAGTGACCAAATGCATAGAACTGCACATATATCATCTACGCAGAGTTTTCAGGGTTTTTTTGTCTACCTAATCAGGCTAGTTCACACCAGGCCACAACACAGGTTATTGTATAAAGATTTTCTTTTAGCTATTCAGAACAGCTAGCACAGTAGTTCAGTTCTCCTTTGTCAAACACTCTTTTCACTCTGACTTAAAACCACTTTTCTTTATCTGACAGCTGCTGCCAAACTGTCTTTACCTCCTCTCCAAACTAGCTCACTAGCTAAGCAGTTATCCTGCCAAAATCCTCTTTCAAAAATTTTGCTCTAAACTTTCAAAATCATTGCACGGCAAAAGGAAAAGAGATCAGGAGAACCATGTACTTCAAGGGTTGAGGATGAACGACAAAATTACTTAGAACAATACAAATTGTACCTCTGTAATTAAAATTATTACATTTATACACCACATGAAACTGTTCTCAAGAATTATTCTTCAGAGATCAGAATTACATATAAAAGTTAAGATGCAGTGTATTTAAACAAAATACAGGTCACAAATAGAAAAGCCTGTGGATCCAAACAGAAGATAACTTTCAAAATCCTTCAGAAGCTAGAACTGAGCAGAGCATTCCACACATGGGACTGTCTTCTCACATTGCAGTATCATCCATCAGTTTTCATTAAATATTCTCAGATTGTGTGCAATTTCACTTGAACTCCCAACACATACGAAAATGTAGATTAATTGGCTATGAATATCGGATTAATTTTAAGTGTTTACACTGAAGAAGGTCTGTTCAGACATAGCCATGAAAGTGAAGAAAGGGAAAGCAAACATGTACTTTGCATTTTGAGACTTCAGCCTTTTTTCTTACCTGAGTACCCAAACAAGCAACCATCATATGAGTGAGAAGTTTAGCTGCAAACATGGCACACCTGGTGCAGAAAAGGTGGGAGATGATAGCCAAAGCGAAACCTACACAGAAATGACAATAAAAATGAAAAAAAAGATAAGAATATTTAAGTTTAGGCTAATAAACTGTTCTATGTTATCCAGCAAATGTTTCTTGAAGGGGAAGATTACCTAAAAAAACCCAACCAAACAAACCTTACAGAGAGAGTTATGTTCATTTTGGTTCACACTAGGATCACTCATGAGTTTATTTCAAGTACTAACATGTATTTAATGTTTCCATAGGCTTGGAAGCTAAAATAATTTCATAATGTAAACAAGTAATTTTTGAAAAGTGTTTTTTGGTGTCACTCTGTGAATGATATGGATGATTATCATAATAGTTATATACAAAGCAAAAGTAACTGTTCAGTGTTCATATTAATGAATCCAAAAAATGTTTCCAGAAACAGTTACATAAAAAATGCCTCCTGTTGGGTAGCAGTATTTTAGCAGATTGCTATAACCCTCTAAATACCAGTCTCCCATTTCATCTGTGTTGAGCATAGAAATTTGTTATAGCAGTAGTCAGGAGGAATGACACCACTTTTCATTTCACTAATTAATTGTAAACATGAACAGAACAAAAGTGGAAAAGGGCCCTTTCCTACCAGTAAGTAGTTCCTGAGAAAAGGATTCTAGGAAATATAAGCCACCAAGGAAAACATTGCTAAATCTCAGAGTTAACTAGAGTTAATTGTGCCCTTTCACACCCCAGTTAGGGCAGGAACTTGGGTAATTAAGGCAGATCTTTTATGCTGGTCTTGAGATTGACTATTTGTTCAACTATCAGTATTTGTAAGAGATTAGTGAAACAAATAATTGCTAAAGTATTATTTCTAAGTATTTCAAAATTACTTAGTGATATACAACCATCTACATAGTTCCTCTTTTTCCCCTTTTTTTTATGTTCTTCACATCTAGAGGGAAATGTCAAGATAAATGAATAATATCCTTATCACTCTTAAAAATAAAGCAATTTGTTACTTAAAAAGTTCATTTAAATTTAGTAATCTATATCATCACACAAGCAAACATCTTCAAAAAAGCCAAAAAAGCTGAAAGGCATTAGAAAGCATTTGCCTCCAGTTCAAAGTAAACGCTTAACCAAGCTAAACAACTTTTATTTTTAAAACCCATTTTTATGACATGTGACTAGAGTAAGTGACTAGTCCTGAACAATGATCTGCACTTTTATTGATTCCAATTCAGCAAAATGTTTTCTTAGCTTTTGCACAATTTTTTTCTTCCATTTCTATAGGATTTTGCATTTTTTATCCACTTGGTTTTTTTCTGTAATGAAGTAATTGTTCTTTAAAATCTACTTATTTTTCTGTGCCAAAATTTCCTTCATTTATTGTTAAATACAATCATCAATTTGTGTGGAGCAGGTAAAAACTGAGAGGTTTTTTTCTGTTTCTTTCCCTTCTTTTTCTTTGGCTGGCGTTTAAAAAAAATAAGGAGCCTAGATTTAATCTGTTAGGGCAGTTTGCTTGGAAGGGATAAAGAAGTGATTTAGCTGCTTGCACAATTTTTGTTACTCATATAGCGATGATCTAATATAGAAATCATAAACCTCACAAGGAGCACACCCAGACCCCCATTTAAGGGGGTTAAAGTTAGTCAAGCATTCCATTTAGCATGTTTTCTCAATAAGCCCATTACTCTTAGTGCCTATAAATGCAAGAGTTCATTTCCAGCTAAAATAATTCTGTGGTTCTAATAAAAAATTTACTTTAATTTGTGATCGCTGCAACATAATAGTAAACCAGCTGCAATCGTAAAGGCTCCTTCAGAAGCCAAGTTCAGTTTAGAACTTAGATCCCCTGCTTCCTGCCTGGCATTTTAGGACTTGTGCTGTTGAGACTGCTATTGAAGAGAGTTGTGTTCCTTAGAGGTTAAACTCTTAAGGTTTTTTTCCCAAGATCTTGGGCAGCAGTTAGGCAGCAGGGTCTAAGGGAATCTATCTCCCCTGAATTATCACTTCTGAGTGTAAATGCCAGCCAAAATTGTCAAAGAAATTTGGCAAAGAGGATGACTGTGCTGCTGCTAGCAACACAGATGAATTTAGGATTTTTAAGTTTCTTCCCCCAAATGAATAACATATTATCTCTTTTCACTAAAGCATCTCAAGGAAACAGCCAATCAGGCAAGCAAGGGGTGTGGCAGGACCATGTGTAAGAGATTTAAATGGCTCCAGGGAGCCATGTTGACCCAGACCAGGCAAACGGGTGTGGCACGGCAGTGAGGGCATGGCACAGCAGTTTGCACAGGAGGGGAGTTGCTGCTCTCCTGGCACCTGGTGGTGGGTTGTATGTTAGACAGGTGTGTTTTGGTCGGGTTTTTTGGTTTTTTTTTCCCACCAACTTGACTAGATCCAGCAATGGTTTACAAATGGTCAAAAGTCATTGCTGCTGCTGCCAGCAGAAGTGTGCTAAGCCAAACAGAACCCTCCAAGAAGGACTCAGCCGTCCAGATCCCTGGCTGCAGGAAGTGTCTGAGTCTGGGGGCAGTACCAGAGGACAGTGTAAAAAGCACCTCTGTGTGGTGTGAGCAGGTGAATGATCTGCTCTGTCTGGTGGCAGGGCTTAAGCAAGAAGTGGAAAAGCTAAGGAGTGTTAGGGAGAGGTAAAGAGAAATTGACTGGTGGAGTTACAGCCTTGCAACCCTGAGAGAGGCTCAGCAGGAGTAAGAGGAGCCCTGTCCCTCTTACCATCAGGCAGGAGACCTAGCAAATGGAGGGAATGGAAATGGGTACCTACATGGAGAGGTAGCAAAATTCCATGTTGACCCCCATCACTTTCCCAGATGCCCTTACAGAACAGGTATGAGGCCCTGGGTCAGAGGCTCAGGCAGATGATTGAAACAAAAAAATTTGTCTGGGGAGTCTCCAAGGTGTGCTTCATCTGTCAGACGGATCACAACCTCAGGAAATGAAGAATAAAAGAAGGGTAGTTGTAGCAGGTGACTCCCTTCCAAGGGGAACTGAGGGCCCTGTATGTCAACCAGACCCATCTCACAGGGCAGTCTGCAGCCTTCCTGGGGCCCAGGTATGGGATATCAGCAGGAGAGTCCCTGAACTAATTCAGCCCTATGATTATTACCCACTGCTGCTTGTCCAGGCTGGCAGTGCTGAGGTTGACAAGAAGGGTACCAGGATCATTTAAAGGACATCAGGGCTCTGGATTGATTGGTCGGTGGGGCAGGAGCACGGGTGTGGTTCTGCTCAGGTCCTTCAGGAGCAGGGATGAATGATAAAAGGAACAGAAAAACCCACATTATCAATGAATGGCTTATAGGCTGGTGCCATCAGAGGAATTTTGGTTTTTCTACCATGGGCAATTTTTACAGCACCAGGCCTGCTTGAGTCAGATGGGCTCCATCTGTCTAACAGGGGTAAAAGAATGCTAGCCCATGAGTTGGCAGGGCTGATTGAGGAGAGGGCTTTAAACTAGGTTTGAAGGGGGAAGGGGATGAAACCAGGCACTCCAGAGAGGAGCCCAAGGGTGGTAAGCCAGAGTCAGGGGTGAATTCAGCCCAGCTGAAGTGCACATACACTGATGCACGCAGTGTGGGTAATAAAGGAGGAGCTGGAAGCCATGGAAAGTGCAGGAAAGTGATGACATGGTCACCACCACAGAAACATGGTGAAGTGACTCTCAGGACTGGAGCTCTGCAAGGGATGGCTACAAGCTCTTCACAAGAGACAGCAGAGGGAGAAGAGGTGGAGGGGTGGCCCTGTATGTTAGGGAGGCTCTGGACACCACAGAACTCAAAATTAATAAGATCAAGTACCATGGGTAAGAATCAGGGAAAGGCCAACAAGGCTGACATCCTGGTGGGAGTCTCTGACAGAACACCCAACCAGGATGAGAAGATTATTGTATAAGCAACTGGAGGACGTTTCAAGATCTCCAGTCTTGTTCTTGCAGGAGATTTAACCTGCCAGATATCTGCTGGGAACTCAACACAGTGGAAGAGAGGCCGTCTGGGAGGTTCTTGGAGTATAGAGAACTATTGTCCTCTTGTCACAGCTGGTGAGCAAACCTGCCAGGGGTGGGGCTCTGCTAGACCTGCTGTTTGCAGACAGAGAGGAGCTGGTGGGAGATGTTGTGGTCAGAGGCCGTCTGGGGCACAGTGACCAAAAAATAATATAGTTCTCAGTATTCAGTGAAACAAGAATATTGCAACTTCAATAAAACTTCTACACTAGACTTCCAGAGGGTGGAATTCAGGATGCTGTTTTGGAGACTACCTTGGGAAACAGGAAAAGGGATAAAAAGCAAAGGGATCCAGGAAAGTGGACATACTTCAAGAAAGAAATCTTGAAGGCATAGGAGCAGGCTGTCCTTATGTGCCAAAATATGAGACAGCAGGGATTGGAATAGGCTGCCTAGGGAGGTGGTGAAGTCACCACCCTTGGAGGTGTTTAAGGAAAGACTAGATGTGGCACTCAGTGCCATGGTCTAGTTGGCAAGGTGGGGTTAGGTCATAGGTTGGACTCGATGACCTCAACAATCTTTCCCAACATAGCTGATTTGTGATATTTCTATGCTTAAAATTTTTTTTGGAAATGGAAATGGAAGTGGAAAAATTTGTGTGCAAATACCAGACAAGATGCCATCTTTAATAACAATAAGTTAGTTAACATTCATTCAGTATTCCACTAAATAAAAAGATTGTCATCAGCTACCAAAAATGTTAACAATCAATCAGTTTCACTGGTCATCAGTTGTTATTAATGAGAAAACTGTCTTAAATGAACTGACCTGAAATGCAGATGAATCCAGAAGAAAAAAAAGCCTCGTTGTATGAAGACAGGTTATCTGTTTGGGCATAAACTGCATAAATGGACATATGAGAACAGGAGCATTCCACATAATCTGATGTGTCATCAACCACTTTGCAGAAACCGCTATCAGACAGCCAGCTGCAAAACAACAGTTTCACAAACCTTTGTAATTCACATAGTTAGCAGGCTTAAAATTTTTTGTTGTATTCATGGAATCCCAACTTCCCTAAACTATTGCACAGATGTTTTATGTAGTCCTTCATGTGCAGTGCTCAGAATAGCACATTTACAGGAGTTTAAAATATTGTTTATAGCTTTTTTATGTTTTTTTTTTTAATAATCTTTGTAAATGTATTAAAATTAACCTTTCTTTCACTAGAGAATTTTTGTGGCCATGTTTTTAAAATTTCTGCTAGATTTCTAGGTCTGTCTGACTTTTCAAGTAGTTTATTACTTAACTTGCTCAATACCTTGCTCTGTTATGGAGAAATTTTTATACTGCTCTTTTTTGGTTTGAAACTAAAGTCACGGGTTTTTTGTTTGTTTGTTTTAGGATGTTTTTTGTTTGGTTGGTTTGGGTTTTGTTTGTTGGTTTTTTTGGTTTGGTTTGGTTTGGTTTTGCTGTTTTGTTTTTTATCAGTTTTGCAATGGAAATTCTGCATAGGTAAAAGGAGAGCATACAGCTAAATCGTGGTGCATCTCCTCCTGAAGATAAATAGTTTTTATCAACAGCAGGCTGATATCACCTAGTAGGTCTAATGAAATTGAATCTAAACCAACTACACCTCAACAGGATACAGAACATAATTATCTCCAAATCATTAACACATTCATTGATGCAATTCTGGTAGTTATGGCCTATCACTGTAACCTAATGCATTTAGCTTATACAAGCTAAATGGTATTTTGATGAAAAAGGGCAGAAGTCTGAGAAATATCTGAGCAAGAATAACTACTCATTTTATTATAAGAAAAAGTTTATGTACCAGTAAAATGGCCAGAAAAATTAAGGAAAAAAGACATGAAATGGATCAATTTTATACTTGCAAATGATTTAATTGGAGTTATCACATTTTACACAAATACATGGATTCATGGTAAGAAATGGAAAACTAAACACAATAATAAATAACCTTTCAGCAGCTCGATTCCAGAGGAGACACAGAGACTTCTGTGGAACAATCCGACTTCCTTCAGCATAAATACGGTAAATTACTTCATTGTTATCTTTCAAAGGTTGTGAACTCTGACCCTTCAAGCTCATTGAAAAAACCTGAAACATGTAAAATGTAAAGACATATTTAATATTAAGATTCAACACAGTGTTCATTTTGATCAGAGACAACCATAAAAATGTTAAAAATTATTTTAAATACATTCATTATGTTTTGAGAAATATCTAGATTAAAACAAATTCTTGGGGGAAAAAAAGCATTATATTCAAACCTTGTTCTTCAGGGCAAGTTCTTTATCTCTGGTAAGGAACCACTGCTGACTGCTGTATTCTGTGAACTGTATGGATTCACACTTCTCTTCTTGGGCAGATGATAAAACTACAGAGACCTCTAGCAGATGTTCAGGTACTTGAATGGAATCCCCATCTTTTCCATTAAATCTATGTCCGTTGATTTGCTGAGGAAACCAGTTGTGAGCCATTATTGCAATATATGGGCAGCTGTCAAGGATATTTTTGCCTCTGTGGAAATGGAAAAGCAATAGGGCTGGTAAGTGGGACCAAGCTTCACTATTTATCACATAATGACTCTAAAAGATATTTGTGATTTGTTAGTACTTTATTAATTCATCATTTTTTGGGTTATGATATTTAATTGGCACACTGTTTCAGTGGAGAAAAAAAAAAAAAAGAGGCTAGATTTTTTACATATTTCAGCTTCTCCATTTCTTCTCTGGGATTTGCCCCTTAGGACCTGCAACTAAAACCTGTCCATAGTGAACTAGGTTATCAAAACACTCATTTTTACAACTTGATGTAGAACTCAGCCCAAAAAACAGGGGAGGCACTAAAAATGGATGATGAGGATGATGTTGCTTTATTTTTTTCCCAATATAGGATGCAAAAAAAAAAAAACTTTGAATAAAGAATTTTGACTTTTTAAGTTCTAAACACTGAACAAACATTCCACCATCAGCTGTTTAACAGATCCTCAATGGGAGAAACTGTGTTTAAAACCACCTGTCTCATAAAAAAGAACAAGCTCTTTCTTCAGTCACCTATTTCCCCTGCCCATTAGCCTGATGAGGGTATTATGCCTTTGGAGGCAAAACTAGCAAGTGAGCAAAATGAAGAACATACAAATTACAAAATGCCAGTAGAAATTCTGAGTTGCCAACTTTCATCTAAGGCTAAGAACATAGCTCTGCATCATACAATTACATATTATTTTCTTAGTAAGAATAATGAATACTTTTCCAGGCAATATTTGAGCTAAAGGTGGTTCAATACATACCAGATCTCCTGACTCATGTTCCCACGTATACCCCATACCAAATTAACAGTTATGTGTGACACTCAGTCTTACAAAGCACTTTATATTGGCACTATGATGAGTGCTTTGTAAGATCATGACACTGCAACAACACATTTACATATGGGTAACATACTACATAGGAGACAAGGCCCTTTTTCTGAAAATGTAATTTAGATTTTCTGCATTGGTAAGTTGTCATGTATTCATAAAACATATTACGAATTCAAGCTTACTAACCTTTCTCCTGGTGATCCACACTTTATCCCAGTCAACAGAGAAAAAGCAAACTTCTCTGTCACCTCAGCAAGCAGGCTATATCCTTGTGTGTCCTCACGTTTTGGGCTAGCCAGAGCACAGAGTATCTCATAGAAAAGACTTCTACTTTTATCAGTAAGTAACAGTTTTTCACCTACACCTGTAACCTAATGAGAGGAGAAGAAATCAAACAACATTTTACACAAAGGAATCTGCTTGCAACATTTCCTCATGCTTTAGTGATACCTTCACTGTGATTCTAACATTCATTCTGAAAGCTCAGAATATTTTTCCCAACTCCTGATCACTGCTACTAAGACATAGACACAGTATGCCAAAACTACAGGAAGGTTTGCTTACGGAGATTTGATTATTAAAGAAAGGATGTGGCATTTTTCACTCTTTCACAAATCAAAGATTATTGAGTCCTGAGATTTTTAAAAATTATTTTCTCTAGTTTTTGTGTGGCAACAATCAAAGATTAATGGATGTTGTTATAATGCTTTGTATCTAGGTAATTAGAATTTTTCCAGCTTCTGTGCATTATTCTAAGAGTTCAGAAGAAATAGAATACCAAAAACTAGTCCATAATTTTCACAGAACTTAGTGTAATGCTTAAGCACTCAGCTACCCTGACAACCCAATTCCCTAAGCTACTGGAGGAAAAAGGTCTGATGCTTGGTTTAGACTACAGCAGACTCCAGATGACCCAGGTAGGATTTGCTTATNACCACAGCAGTAAGTTGCTCCTCTGTAGTTTCTGTAGCCACTTTGACATTCAGGTTCTGAAGGATTCTGTGTAAAATGGTGTCATCAAGAGGCTGATGCAGTTGATCAATCAGTGCCCAAACTGGCAAGGAGTTCAAATCTGAGACAATGGTGATGTTGGAAATACCATACACATCATCTACCCTAGCACCACCTGTGGGATTAGAAAGTACAACCTGGAAGCGTTTAGGAAATGGGTTTAAAGATCCTGTCGTTGGAGTCAGGGTCACATCCAGGAATGCATTTCTCTGTCCATGTTCAAAAGTCAAAAAACCT
>VXBB01014666.1:266915-280323 GCA_013399915.1 Illadopsis cleaveri
ATACAACCTGAGTACTTGAACACTAATATGTTTATGCATGTTTTTACAAGAAATTAAAAACTCAGTAGATTTGCACACTTAACTGAATTTACTGAAAATCTCAGAGCTTAGACAACACTATTTGATAGACTTCTGTAATGTTTCACAAATAGAGAAACATGTCACTCTGAAAATACAGGCTGTGGAACTTTGTTTTCTTATTGAAAATAAGGTGGCAGTGTTAAGTTTACAATATGACATTCTGCTTCATCTTTTATTTTGTACCTATAACACAAATGTAAATTTAAAAATATACATCCCATTACTACGATTCCAAAAATCATTGGAAAGACGTTACTTGTAGTGCATGCACTTATCAAGTAGCAAACTTGAAAAAAAAAAAAAAGAAAAAGAAGACTATTTTTTTACAAGTAAATAGCATTATAAAAAAATGGTAATCATTGAAGTTGGTTTTGGTTTTGGTTTTGGGTTTTTTTTTTGTTTTTTTTGGGTTTTGTTTTGGTTTTTGGGGTTTTTTTTATGGAGGATTGTCGATTTCGGTAATTAAGTTGTCTTTACACCTGAGGCATCCCGAGTGATGCTGGTTCCGGAAGGACAGCATCAGCCCGCACACCTAGAAACCGCACCNTTTCAATTGAATATGTATGGCCAGGTTTTGGTAGTGGTGGAACTACAGGGGTGGCTTCTATGAGAAATTGCCAGAATTTTTCCCCACATCTGGCACAGGCAATGCCAGACAGCTCCAAGATGGGCCTGCCACAGGCCATGGCTGAACCAACCAGAAATGGTGTTAACACCCCAATGACAACATTTTTAAGAAGCAAAAAACCTTTTATTGCAGATGAAATTGCAGCCAGAGTAGAGCAGGGTGACAACACGTAAGAGGAACAACTCTGCAGACACCAGTGTCTGTGGAGAAGGAGGGGGAGAAGTCCTCCAGGCACTGGAGCCGAGATTCCTCTGCAGCCTGTGGTGCAGTGCATAGAGAGGCAGCTGCGCCCCTGCAGCCCATGGAGGAGCCCCATGCTGGAGTAGGGGGATGCCTGAGAGGTTATGACCCCATGGGTGGCCCACACTTGAGCAGGTTCCTGGAAGGAACCTCACTATGCACAACGTGGATGGGAACATGGATAGGTTTGTAGACACTCAGAGATTCTTATGCAGTTTTATGAATTTCACAGATCACTGTGCTAGATGTAGGAATATAAAATTACACACAAGTTAGACTCAAAAGTTTTTTTATGCAATGAGATATTACTTACAGAATGTTTTCCATAAACCACCCTAAGAAATGCTTTGATAGATGAAAAACCCTCTGTGTGAAGGATAAGAGTATATGATCAAACATTTCAGTGAAATAACTCCATTCTTTTTTCTTAATGTTATACAAAAAAATCTAAGATCTGTAATTTACTCTTCAGACTAAATAGTTACATCCTTCCCAAATTTTTATCAGTCTCATTGAAGGCTATAAGTAAACATGTTCCAGACAAGCTGGGCAGATATCAAGTTACTGTGTTCAAACGAAGCATCAGTTCCTCTGGATCAGGGAGTTTTTTCATCTTGACAAATTGCAATTCAGTGCTGTACATAAATGAGCAGTAATTACTTACATGATCAGGTTTTATTTCAATGGAGATGTTGCACATTGTTTGACCTGCCATGCAGGTCGTGTATCCCAGCACAGACACAAGTTCTTTCTCCAAGTTCACACCATCCTTCAGAAGGACAACTGCTGTTTTATTAAAGGTCACACGCCAGAAGATCTTCACATCTTCAAAAGCCCTATAAGCAAAAGAGAAGAGTATGCATGTACAGAAGGAGAACACAACAGATTTAGGAAACATAAAGCACAGATGCAGCATACACTTTTATGTTATTATTCAAAACTTATCATTAGGGAATCAATTGCTTTACAATGAAAAAAAATAGCTCTTTTTATTTAAACTTCTTCCTCTAATATCTATATTATAGAAAAAGTAACAGAAGAAGAAAATAAAGCCATTATGGGAACCCAGATTCTTCTTAATTTTTGTTTCAGATAACATGCAATTATCTGAGAAAGAGACACTGGGGCTTGGAAAGCAGGGATATACCCAAGTACTTTCATTAATACTATAGTACATTGGCATGGAAAGCCAAGTAGAATTTGTTTTTCCTGTAAGTGTAAGGAACTTACCATACTTGAGCATATTTGTTTAAAGTACACATAAATGCACAATATATTTATGTGCTAATTCGGAAAAAAGTGAAGACAAAAGCATACTGACACATAACTTCTTAATTGCTCTTTGTAGTATTCATGGCTATTTACATCACATAGAGAGGTGAAAATTGGAGTTACACCTTTAGCAGTGCAAATACTTTACCTTAAGCAAAACCTTCACACTTGCTGACGTACAGTATAAAATGGTAAACATTTGAGTTTTTTCCTGCTTCTGCTTTATACCAATAAAGTGACAGACCTAATAATATTCACAACTTAAATGCCCCGTTGCCAAAATCTGTGAAACTATTAAAAGAGCTGAAAGGGAAGCACTTATTCTAAAACCCCGTGATAGAAACCTCTTCCATTAACAGTAGTTTCTGTGATTCAAGACGACATATTACAGAGTGTGGGAAGAGCACTGGAATCAGCTGTTGCCTGCACCTGTTTGGTTGCCGTGCAACCGTCAGCAGCACCACTCTGTTTTCTGCATCTTCATCAAGTATCAGGCCACTTTGCACTTCTGGAATGAATCCCAAAATGCCGTTCTGGAGATCACTTCCTGCACAGGAAATAGTCCATGAAAGTAGTAAGCAAGAAAGTTAAGCTGAGAGTAAATTAGCTCAAAACCCTAACAGTCAGGTATCAAAAGCATGCTGCAAAGTACTATTTAGGGACACCTCAATTCTCTTAATATTTCTATTCTTAATTTACACTCTAGAATTTCAAATTTAGAATTTAGCATTTCTAAGTTTTATTTTAATCAGTAGAACAATAACAACAATTTTTGAAAGTAAATTTCTTATGAGAGTCCTGGCACAATTTTTGCATGTAAGCTTTATTTTCAGCAGCATTCAACAAACTGACTGAATTCTGTGTCTCTTGATTTCAAGAGACTAGGTGTCACAGTAATCTCCAGAACAATCTCAAAGCTTTGCCTATAATGCCCTTATGATATAATCACTCCAGCTATGTTTATCATAAATCTTAAAACATTCTGTCTGCACAGAAATGGGCCTCAACATATGAAGTAAGTAATGTGATAAAGATGAGCTTCCAGAGACATAACTTTTCTTATTCATCCTATCCATGATGTTGTTGAACCCATCCATTTTTGCAGATTATTACATCGGCTTTTCTCTTGCATCTTTAATTCTATGTGTGGAACTAGTGAGCTGCCAAACACCACATTTTTCTCAGGGGAATGCAAGCAACTTCAGAAAAACAGCCATGGAAGATAAAAATTCTCAGTGTTAATGACTGGAAACTAATGTCTTTACAGTCCTCGATCAAATCTTGCTTCTAAAGGATTTCTCCTTGCAGGTAGTGATGATTTTACTCTGCAATTAAAAAGACAGTCTGCTTCCACCCCAGTGCTTACTAAAAGTCAATATATATAACAAGATGAACAGAAACTCTGTGTCTGCTTATGTGCATGCACAAATATTTAACCTGTGGTATTTATCTATACACTTAAGTGCAGGTACATGCTTTGACCCCTCTCCTTAATGCGTTGTCTCATGGTCCAACTTTATGGACATTTTGTACAGTAGGTATAACTCTAGAGGACATTAATACACTTCTGTGGTATTCAATACAAGCCCAAATTCCAACCTGTGCCTATACACCTACTTCTGCAGTTAACGTGGCTACCCAGGGAGGCAGTGGTTACTTCCATGGTAAATTCTGCAGATAATGCACATGAAGAGAACGTGTTTCATATTATCTGGGTTTGCTTATGATCTTGGTTGCTTCCTACACTCATCCAGCAGCACAGTTTAATCCTAGTTCTCAATGCCCACACTGATTTCTTAAGACTATCTAAATACACAAAACTCCCAGTAATGTTGGACCTTACTTTCTTGATTAGCCTAAACTGAGTTAGCCTAAAATTCATTCCAATGCCCAACTTTTTTCTAAAACTTAATCTATATTGAAGGTTAGATTGGTTTATATTCAGTTGGTAAGCCTGACAGATATCTAAAAGCTAGGGGAAATTGGAGTTTTGACATCATTTTCTCACAGTAGCACAGTGACTGAAAGAAAAATGCTTCCTTGGTGACTAAGTATGCTAATTCCTATCCTCCATCTCCAGAAGCAGAGCATGACTACACTGCAGGTATGAACTGCATAGTAGCAAAGAATGAAAATATAATCTGTTTTTTATACTCTGTACAAACTCCATCCACTGTAAAAGTGAAAGACTTAAAAATACAAAGTCTATGAAATATATCTGACATAATGCCAACATAATTCAGGTTAAAAGGGCCCATTAAGTGTCTAGTCCAATACCCTTCTCAAAGCTGAATTATTTCTGAAACCAGACCAGATGGCACAGAGGTTTGGAGCTTGAAAAAATTCCAGGGATGGAGATGCAACCTCCCCAGGCAACCTGTGCCACTGGCTCTTTGTACTCAATAGAAAAAAATACCCAGGCTAAATCTCATTTCAACTTATACTCACTGTCTCCCATCAAGCACTGCTGCCATAATGCATTATTTAAATAATGAGTCAGTAAATTTTTATGTCTCTCCTCTTTTAGNACATTCTGGAACTTGAGAAAGAAAAGTACCTAAAGTAGCAAAATACAAAGCATCTGGTCTTTAGAAACAAACAAAGCAAAAAAAGCAAAAAGGCAGTAATCTTTTTCTGCCATAAACTGTCAAGAAGTGGCCAGTATTTACAGTTATACAAAATATTTTGATCTGAATGCAGCATTACAGTACTGTGAGAAAGGATCATTTGTACAATACTGAGAACAAACAATGAAAGCCCAGCAGTTTTATAACAGGTTCCTCTTGGACACTTTCATTTTCATATCATAAATTAATTGGTAACTCTTCTCATAGTCACAGGTCTGTATCATAAAGTATCCCACCTATTCTTTGAATTTGGAAGTCATGGATCTATGAAGATGGGAATCTCACATCCCAGGAGGAAGGGTTGGAACAAAGAAAATGGCAAAAAACCAAATGAGCCTACAACGCTACTCGATCTCCAACACAAACACTTATGCTCAGCATTCTCCCTTCATAAAAGACAAGAACAGAGATAAGTAGCACCTATAGATGTATTTTGAGTCACATTGCAATGGATGCTAAGTGGGCTTTGTGTATTAGATGCTTCCTCTGATCTGGAAAACGCTAGATTTAGGAATAGAATACCCTGCTTATTATCATATAGAATTCCAATTTTACATGAAAATTGCCATGAGAACATATAGTTATTTAGTGCTATTTAATTCAAATATATTTACTCATTTCCTGGGGGAAATAATATTACCTGCAATAATTACTGTTGCAAAGGCAGCAAATCCATGTTCATCCTTTCCTTCAACAATCTGAGCTCCGTATTCAGGATTTGAGAGGAAAACATAAAATGATTCCTGTCCTTCAGGCTCATCGTCATCAAAAATTTTTATGGACACCTGGCTTTCACTTTCTCCATCCAGTAAAGTCAGAGAGATTTTCTGTTCTTCAAAATCTTCTCCTTCCATTGCCCACGTGAAGTTTGATTTTCCATAAACATTTCCAAACGGATACAAATCTACTCCACTCTGTGCATTCAGTCCCCCAAAGGTTTTCACAGTAATTTTAATATCACCACTAAATCCCTTGGTCCTTCTGATCTGAAGCACTGCTATGTTGGAAGTATTGCTGTTTGTATCTTCTTCAATATAAATAAACTCTGGCCCCAAACTTAGTATTCCATGATGAATATCATTAGGCAGGATATTAACTGTTGCAACACTGAAAGCTGGATTCAAACGGGGACTCCAGTCAAGGTTTGCAGGTTGAACATCCAGAATTTTCACAGAGGTCAAATTTACAAAAAAAAATTCTTGTATTTCAGACACAGTGTCATCAATTATTGATATTTCTATCACTGCATTTGTCTGAAAATGTGAAAACATAAGCTCTCCATTATAGATGGGTATAAAGTCTTCTAGCGGTTTGGCACTTCCTGGAATGGTCTGATATGTCAGTTTAGTGAGATTACTTTGAAAACCAAACAATCTTTGGACATGTAGTCTGACTACCTGGACATCTTCTTCAACTGAAACTGATCTTGAGTTAAGATCAAACTGGAAGATCCCCACTGGCTCAATTTTAGCTGTCGTAAATCCTGATCTGAAACAGAAACAATATCACATTGAGAGAGGAAATAACAATTATGAAAATCACAACAATCAAGCATAGTAATTTTCAGTGAGCGCTCACTGATGGATCTAAGAAAGTGGATTAAAAAATGTGTAACAGTAGAGGGAAGAAATAGCAATCATACAAAGCAAGACATAACGAGGTTCCCTAAAAAATGCTTTTGTTATGTTTGGATTGAGCAGCCCTCCACAGGCTTAGTGCATCCTAAGTCAGCACAGGATACTGAGTAAATGATACATAAAATATGGTCTTCCTGACAAATAGGAGAGGCAAAGGAAAGTAGGTCTTCCTATTGTGGACATAGTACATGAATATAATATAGCCACTACAAGCCCTACTAGTTTTAAACACTGAACAAACCTCCTGTACCAAGAGAAAGCTGTGAAGTAGACAACTACTAGGAGGTCTACAGTTTTAGCCAGAAAGCTAGAGCAGGACAGGAAGTTATTTTAAAATATACAGTAAGGCTTTGAAATACTGCCTCTTTACAATATTATTCAAAGTACTTTTTTCCCCAGATCTGAGTCTTATTATCAATATCAATTTAAGCTTTACTTTGTTCATATTAAATATATCCCCTTCTTAATACAAAATATTAGACTGGGTCTGCTAAATCTTGTGTCATCCCCTTCTCTCTAGAACTGAACCATTATTCAATGCCAGAGGCTACCAAATGGCACAATTACAGTGAGTGGATTTGGCTAACAGAAGAGACTCTTCCAACACTTAGGAAGACAAAAAACCTTCTAAGTAACTGTGAGCTTTACATCTTGTGGGATGTTGTGTTAAGCTTATTCTCATACACTCAAGGTATTTGACTCACATAATAAACATGCGCTTGAGGACTCGAGTCCATGGACGGATAAGCCTAGGAGAAAGGGTCAATTTAGGCATCTGGTTCACTCCTGACTTCCTTCAGATTTGCCAGTGCAATTTTAACATGGTGAAGCCAATACCTTTCTCCATATGGTGTCACTCTATGCCCATATTTTAATACGCTTTTATCTTCAATAAGGAAGAGTGAAAATAGTTTGAAGAACAGATAACAATTTAACTGAGATGAAAAACTACATTGAATGTAAGGTTTTAATTTTTCAGAATAAAACAGGGGTTTAATACAAATTAGATGTTTTTAGAGCATTTCTTATTTCATTTGATTTATTTTGAATAATATTTGCATCTAAGATCTTCTAAATACGCATTTGTAGTGACACTGAAAATTGACAGAATTTATTTCATTCTTCAGCTTCCTGGTTAAAACTATTGATCTTGGTTCTTCAACCTAACTGTCTTTCCTAACTATCTCCATCATTCTAGAAACATTCTAGGCACCTCAGATCCCAACGCCAAGAAACAGACTGGAATTGAAGAAAATCCTCAGTTTCGGGCAGTCCAGATCTGCAGTACTGACATTTGTTTCCATGTGAGACACGACACAGAAATTCATCAAGAAAAGAACTACAATTTGTTAGCTACCTATAATTTAATAGGGATTTGTATGAGGTATATGCCTCCATACATGTCATAATTCTTACAGCATCAGTGCAGCTCAAAAGTGTAATATCCTTACCTCAGGCGAGCCCCACCAGACACATTGCTGTGCACTGCTGTTAAAGTGATGGCAAATGTCTCAGGTTTATTTAGGCTTGGAGTAGCCTGAAATGAAATCACTTTACTTTCCTCACCAGAGAAAAATACAACAGTACCTGAAAGAAGAATGATTGAGAGGGTCAAAATGACTAAACAGGAACTCTCTTTTTACCTGGAAATACACTGACATAGGGACTTAAGTCACAATTCCACTCCACTGAGGTAAAGAAATCTTTATGATAAGGGTCTTTCCTACAGAAAACAGTCCTTCAGGAGCATAGCATTGTGTCTATGAAAAAAAGTTGGGTTTTTTTCTCGTAAAGTAAATATGTCCCTCACAGATAAAAATTGGATCACATGACTTCATTCTAGTGACTCTTCATTAATAAAGGAAACGTGTAGAGGTACAAATAACTAAAAGGTGGTATCATCACTTATGCATACCTGTTGTCCTTGTGGCTGTACCTAACTTGTTGCAGCAATTACTCACCAAATGGAGGAGTAATATTGCCTAGTTTAACAGAGTCTGTTACTAGGTCTGGTGGGCATTCTGAAATCCAGCTAACTGTTACAGAGCCATAAACTCCTTTTCTGCTTATGACAGCATGGCCTGTCCCTGCTACAATGTTTGTAAGTCGTAATATCACAGATGCAAAGCCAACCTGTGGAAACATAGTGGGTTTTATCAGAAAATTGAATAAATATTGACAATAACATACGTGAAAGTATAGTGCCTTTTGTAAAAAGGTCATCTTACAATAAGGATGCATGCATATAGATAAACATATGTGCATGTATCTATGGACATATGAATATGTGTATTTTCTTCACAGCTCTTTAATAATACTTGCAAATATTAAAGTTCTGGCAATTGGATTGCAGGGAAAAGGAACAAGTATGAGTGGCATTTCAGTACTGAAAACAGTGAATACAGCAATCTGTGTCTCTTGTTTGGAAGTAAAATAAATCAAGCCTGCCCTCAGTGCTCACAGGTAATAACTGTCCTACTCTCTCTCTCTCTCTCTCTCTATATATATATATATATTAGGTATAAAATAAGTTATTAATTGTGTATCCAGTGAAAAGTAAGTTGTTGCCCCATGACACTGTTCAAAAAATTATTCTTGTTACTGTGATCTACATTTCTTTTTCTCTGAGCAGCAAATAGGGGTGAAGATAATTTGCATATTCTAAAAGAAATGATAAATGGATATATGGTGGTATATGGTATATAATAGTCTTTCCAGAAACAGTGTATACAGAAAGACTATTTGACTTCAGTTTCATCGTAAATTAAAAACCAGAACAATTCTTCAAGATAATTAAAATAATTTAGTAAAAACTTCAATAAAATTTAAGCGTTAAAACTTCATCATGTCTTTGCCTGACATAAAAAAGGGAATGACAGCACATATACCATACTAAAGGAGGCAAATTATCTTTTCTCACTCTCATACAAAATAAGACAAAAGGAAAATTTATCACTCAATGATTACCAAGTTTACTGATATCTGCATTAACACCCAGCATATATTCCATCTCTTTTTCCACTTAATACTGAATACAGGCTATTTATCTGCTTTGGGTTTGCTCTACTCATAGAAACATCGTCCAGATTTACTTATTTTTGTTTAAGTCTTAGAACTCCCATTTCATGTAAATATTTACACAATTTACATTTTATAGTGAAGAAGCCTATCCCAACTGTATTAAAATATTTCTATGAGAATTTGTATCAGAGGAAAGAATAACATACAATGCAAGTAATAACAGGAAAAATCTCTTCTGTCATATTGATTACAATGAAAACTTCACTGAGTTCTTATAACAGGTATCTTCTGTGGTGAAGTGTACCTTTCTTCTGTGGTAGGAACATGACACAGCAACCAGGCTACTGACCTGTGAATTGGCAGCTTCCTCAGGAATAAGCAAAACAGCAGACTTTGCTATTCCTAATATTTTAGGCACATCCTTGGCACTTCCCCTAACCAGGCTTACATTAGTCAATTCCAGAGTAAAATTGAAGCCCAGTAGAATGAATGCCTTCAAGAAAGAGAATTCAATTAAAAAGGTAGCAATTTAATTCCACTAAAAACATGTTATCCAACAGTCCAAATAATTAACAAAACAACCTGCAGATTTTGTTTGCTTACGTACAAAGCAGCATTTTCAAGACAAGTGTTTTGTTGATTACGTTTCTCAAAGAATTACAGTGTTAAGCCATCAATATTGTGAAAGCAATCTGCCACAAGTTTGCTGGAATGTGAGTTTATAAAGAAACCATTCCCATTTTAAAAAGTTGTATCTGACACATTGGGCCTTAGCTTGCTTTTAACCCTTACAATTAAAAATATTTAAGATGGTTGTAAGAGCAGGTAAAGATGGATGTAAGGCTGTGATAATAATGACAAACAAGGAAACACAGAAGACTGCAGGTACATTCATCTTCTTCATTGGTCACAAATGACAGATCACTATTTACAATCCAAAAGAAACTTAAGAAAATGTTTGCATACATATAATAATAAGATATTGAGCTAACAGTAACACAAAACAACAGTGTAAGGAGACATTAAGTATTTGAACTCATGCATAGCAGTGATTTCGCAATTATTATCAGAAAATGTGATTTTAAAATCCAGTTCTACTCCCTAAAGAGGAAATTCATAACATCAAAACTCTCTTTTCTGCTTCATCACAATTGATACTAGTGAGAGTTTTATATCTTATTTGTATTGTGATGAAACAAATGGAAACAATAGATATCATAGGAGCTAAAAGAGTAATACACACCTGGTTACTTATTGGCACTCTTTTTACTCCAAAGCTGGCACCATCCTCTATTGTGAGGACTCCTACCTCATTCTCAGGTTCAATCAGTGCTTTGTCATGAAGGGCTGTGACACGGTACTCAACCATCACTGCTCCAAACGCCCCAGCATGCCGGGTTACATTAATCTGGACATATCGATCCAGGCCTTCTCCTACCAGTACTGACTGCTGGTCAGAGTACAGGGCAAACACTCCATGAGGATCATCATTTGCAAACACTGTGATCTTTGAAATTCCTTTTTCATGGTCCAAATCTGCTCCACCTTCCACTGAAATCAGCTGTACCTCATAGTTTTCATCCAGTTCTGGAACATCATCAGGTAACAGATAGATAATTATCTTGGCTGTACTCTGCTGGTCAGCAATGACAACAGATCCCTCTGTCTCAAGAAAGTCACCTGTGATGTCAAATTCACTACATATTTCCCAGTAAACCTGAAATTAGTATAGAAAATCCAAAACATAAAAGAAAGGAAAATTACCTCTAAAGTTAGAAACTTGCATATTCAGGATTCAGTATAGACAGGATATGGAAGAGACTGCTTTTAAATGGGTAAAATAAAAATTGTTTTGAGTATGCATAGGAAGAATATCCTATCACACAGCCTATCTTTCAAGATTGTGTGTTATTTCATTAACAGTCCTATGAGTATAAATATTTCCTTTGCCTACTTTCAGTAAATTAATGTAAAACAATGTGGAATTTATGAACATTTTTCAAAAAGTATTTCTATTTTCACACCAAACCACCCTTGCTATTGTTTCTGTTTCCAATATTCCTCACATACAAAAAGGAATGAAGAATTCTCATTAAACACAGCAGATATTTCTATTAATTGATCAATTTATTTTAAATTAAATGAGTTCCTGTTAAACGCTGACTTCTAAACAACTTTAGGTAAAAAAAAATGTCCATGATGATTCAGAAAAGTCTGATTCTGTCTAAAAAAGTAAAGTGTGATGATATATCAAAGACAACTCACTATGAAAGAATTGTCTCTTCTGTTCTCCCATCAAAAGCAAATAGGGAGAGAAAGAAAGTGAGAGCAGTACAGCAGTATTGTTTTTCTTTTCTTTCCCCCAGAGCAGGGAAGACTGAATTTGACTCTCCAAACCACAAGTACTAGGGCTAAGCCCTTCCTAAATTCAGTCTAAAAGGCAACATTTAAAAAATTAATTTGAGAAACAAGCAATTGAAAGGCACAGAATGAGATATTTTTCCATATATTGGCACTGAGGATAATTTCAGATAAAATGGTTCATTAGGAAAAGAGTGAAAATACCGTTATGTTCCCCAGGATGCCTTGAACTCGTTCGACAAACAGAGTAATATTTTGTGGCCCTTCCCCTGAGGGTTCTGCATAGCTACTCTCAGTTAATGATTCAGGAGCAAACTGTACAATTCCATTGGGATCACCAAACTTCTCTATCTGTAAAAGGTAAACAAACATTTAAAAAACTAAAAATGTAATATGAGTTGTATTCTTGCTCAAACTACTGAGATTTTCACTGCTAGATGCTAAAAGGGCACATATCTGTTGGTTCTAAGAACAGCAGAGAAATTTTTGAGTGTCCCTTTTTTTAGTTCCCCTGTACAAGAAGGAAAAGAACAGTTTTATTTCAAATGCTGTATCTGAATATTTTGATTCTAAAGCAGGAAATGCTCAGGCACCTTAAGCTAGTATACAGAAAATGTTCTAACACTATCAGTTTTCAAATTCAGCACTATGGGAAAGAGAGTTCATCCACATCTGCGTGAACCATTAGCTGCAACAAGAACTTGGAGTAACCTGTCTTCCTGACGGGGACTGTGGAAGTAAGAGTTAATTCCATCAACATCTTACAGACCAGATAATAAAATAAAAATATAATTTCTAGGAGAGTTTTTTTGAGGGCTCCTTGTATCAGCTTTATAAATATTTCCTTATTTGCAGTATCCCTAGAGCACAGAGTTGTCTCTGATAACTCAAAAATACCTGCATTTCTCTTGAACTGTGAGAAGTCAGATTTTCTCCCTTTCTCTGAAGAAGATTGCAAGAGTGACAATATCCTACTTGTAGCTACTGAGGGGTCGGAGCCTGGTGCTGTGTCAGCATTATCTACCACACACACAATGGTTGGTGCAGGGCAAGCGGTCCAGCCTGGAGTTTGTCCATCACTGTTTTTTGCTGTCTCAGGATTTGGGGAGGAGTGTATGTGTGGATAATTTATCCATCAATATTTTTTGTTTGCTCAGGCGAAAGGCATTTTGTCTTTATCTCAGTAGAGCTTTGGTGGAGAGCAACTTTTTGTGTGTAAATCACTCTCTCTTTTGTGTATCTTTGTCACTAATATTGTTGCTGTTACTGTTTATTTCTCATCTCATTGGTATTTTCAAGTAAATTATTCTTATCTTGACTTAGAAACTCTGCTTTTTGTCTCCGTTTCACAAGAGGGTTTAGGGGAAGGGAAGCAGTTGAGTGGAGTTTAATTTCCAGCTGGGTTTAAACTATAACAGTTTATAAACACATTGACATATAGAAATTTGGGCTCAATCCAAAGAGAGCTATAGAAAACTGCAAATAAGAGAGCCAGTTCAGCGGTCTTATACTAATTTTTACTTGTTACAGAATTCCTCAAG
>VXBB01014669.1:16212-27780 GCA_013399915.1 Illadopsis cleaveri
CTTCCCTTCCCTTCCCTTTTCCAGCAGAGAAGGCCATGGTTTGCTTCGGGAACATGTTCATCGAGCTACCGAAGGCGAAAACCCGGGAGATGCTGCGGCAGGGTGAGGTCACCCCGAGGGCTCCGCGTAGCTATAACCGTTTTAACAAGCACCATAATTAACAAGATGTTGGCTCAATTAGCGGAGTTCTGGCCAGGGATGGGCTTTGAGGTGCCCACAACCTCTCGAGAGGCTGATTCTGGCCCGTGCTGTGCCCTGGGAAGCACATGCAGAAGCTGCTTGGCCCCGGGGGTGGTGGCAGCAGGGTGGGACCCTCCTGTGCCTGTGCTGTGTCCCATGGGAAATTGAGCCTTCATCTCAGAGCCCACCACAGTCCTCCTCACTCCCTCCTCTTATCCCAGACCAGGAGGAGCTGGATAAGGAGATAAACAACCTCCGGAAAGAGCTGCGGGTGAAGGTCAACCGGCTCTATGAAGCTCAAGGTAAATGCTCTGCAACCTGCTCAGTGCCTGGGAACA
The DNA here is from genome assembly GCA_013399915.1 of Illadopsis cleaveri. NCBI lineage: Eukaryota > Metazoa > Chordata > Aves > Passeriformes > Timaliidae > Illadopsis > Illadopsis cleaveri. The sequence goes on from VXBB01014669.1 coordinate 16,731, forward strand.
GCCTCAGGTATCAGGAGGGTCCAGAAATTCCTTAGTTCCTTGTGTTGCTGCAGCCTCTTTTCCACTGGTTTTGCAGTTCCCTCCCTGCCCCAGCAACGTTGTCTGTCTCTGTGTTGAGCTGTCACCCACCAGCACCCTAAACACCCTCCAACACTGTGCTGGGTGACCCCACTTCAGCTTCCAGAGCAGCCCCTGCCCTCCCCACAGCCCCTTTCCAGTTTACCATGAACTGCTTCACTTCTTTTGTGGCAAAATCCTGATTTTTTTTTCAATGTGTTTCCTCAGGTAAACCTGAGCTGAAGGGGTTTAACCTGAATCCCATGTCTGCTGAGGAAATGAAGCTCATCAACCGCATCCTGGAGGGCTGAGGTGGCCGTGCCATTATCACAGCGTGTTTGCCTGTCACTGTGGGCTCATGTTTCAATAGGCACAGTCCTTGGGATTTGCAGGACATTGGTGTGTCCAGAGCTCACCCAGGTGAAGGGCCCTGGGAATTGTTTGGCTCCTCAGCTACAACTCTGCAGTTTCTTTGGATCACAAACCCTTTCCTGCTCTCTGCTGGAACTCAGGTGGCAGAGCTGGATACAGCACTGGGCAAAGGCCCACGGCTGGGGTGAAGTGGAATCATTAAAATCAGAGCAGTGGGACATTCCTGACTCTATGTGTAGGTTCCTTGTTGGGGGTTTATGTGAACCCTTCTGGGGTTTGGCTTCAGAGCTGCTCCTTTGTCACATTGGGAACAGGAGTAGGAGGGATTGGGAATCCTCCACATGCCTGAAACACAGAAGAGGAGTTGTGCACGCCTGTGGCATTCAAACAAAGCAAAGCTGTACATCTGAGGCACGTCAGGAATCTCTAAGGATGTGTGGGGAGGAGCAGGAGGAGGCAGCATCCTTTTAGTCTTACTGGGAAAACATGTTTCACTGTTGGAAGGCAAGAGATGACAAATTAGGCTTTCAGGACTGGATGAAGGGATAAAACTTGGGTTTATTTAAAAAAGCAGCGTGAGGAGGGCTGAGCAGGACCAGTCACTGAGTTTGTCTTGTAGTAAAAGGGCAAGTGATATAATGAGTAGTAGTTTCTTCAAAGGTTTTAAAATTTGCTGTTTTCTGCACTTCCCCCTCTGAATGTGCTCCCCCAAGTTCTTAACTTGGTCAAGAGCATAAGATTTTAAAAAAATTAGTGATAATTAGTACATGACTACAGTGAGTTTGATTTTTTTTCCATGTGCAGGGAAGTGTCTGGGTCCAGCCAAGCCCTTAATTTTTTTAACTTTTGTAGAGATATTTCTGGATAGTTTCAGAACTGTAAACATGGCTGTTGTCCTTTTTCCAGCCCTGAGGCTGCTCACCTGTTCTGCCAAATCTTGCATGAGCAGCAGAGCTGGGCGTGGTTCCTGGGCCTGGTGCCTTGCCCTCTTGCCTTTTTCCCAGCCATGACAACATCAAACAGAGCACCACCATTTCCCTGGCTCCCTGACCACCTCCCAGCTTAGCAAGGCTTCCTTCTGCCCTGGCCACTTCTAAACAGGCTTCAAATTACACAGTTCAAAAAAATACCCTGTATCTGACCCCTTAAAACTAAGATGTGACTTCTTTAGACCAAAAAACCCAACTACCATTGCTTGGTCTAACTTTTAAAATTCTGCTGCTGACACTACATACCCTAAATGTGTCTTTGTCCACTTCAGGCTTAACATTTCAGATACACAGACTAAAAATAACAGAATTACTATCTGAGCTGTCTTGCCTGCAGCTTTTTCAGCAGCTTGCCTGTCTCCTGGGAGCAAGAGGCAGCTCACAGTGCCACATCCCAGTGTTGGAGCTGCTCTTACATAACCCATGTGGTGCAGCCAGTCCGTGTCTCCGTAATGTGATGGCAGGGTTATTTTTACAGTCTCATGGCAACAGGTTTTCTGCTCTGACATGTTTCCATAGTAGTAGCAGGAGGAGGATCAGGTGCCTGCCTGCCCTAAAAGCTTTGTTTTGCTGTGCAGAATGTGTTTAGCCCTTTTGTTTTCTTACGTGGAACAGAACTGAGCTCTGCAGTGCAGAGGGCCAGCTGAGCAGCCAAGCATCCCTGTGTCAGCTAAAATACCTCATTCCAGCCCACTGCAGCTTCCAAACTGGGAAACTCTCTGAAGCAAGGGAGCCAGTGCCTTGTGCTGAGGCAGTGGTGTCCAGAGAGACGTGGGAGCTGCTGCTGCCCGACACGAGGGGAGAGTGAACTTCATCCATGAGGGTGTCTCCCACCCCAAACTTGGGATCAGCACCACACTTTCTTCTGTGCAGCAAGATTCCTGAAAAGCTGCTTCATTTGTTTCTTCCTAGGACACAGCAGCCACAATAAAAACATTAGCAGGCAAGTTACATAGCACCTTCCTCTTCCTGCCTGCAGAGGCGAGGTGATGTTTCACTTTCAGGTGAGGCTCTACTCATGTGTGTTAGTTGGAATCCACAGCCAGAGATGGTGGTAGACACAGTGAGGTGTGCATGGCAAAAGGTACAGTGTGTGCCAGCTTCTCCAAGGACGGAGAATCCGAGTACTGCTTCCCATCATTAAAATACACAACTGGCTTCAGGAAAGTGCCCAATAAACAGCCACCACAGCGACTGCAGAGAGTTTGGAAAACATTTGGTCCTTTTGGTTTCCTATTTCCATAAGAGCTCGCACACCCATTCTTGTTCCCCAATGAAGCTGTGTGTTCCCTTCTGGTGCCAACAGCTTCAGGACCAAGCAGGACACCTGCCAGCACTGGATGAATTCTGCACCTAAATGTGTGTTTGCCATGATGTTCTCATTCACCAGAACACCCAGATCTCCCCCTCTGCTGACAGGCCTGTCCTTCCAGACCAGGTCAAAGCCTCCAACACGCTGCTCCTGCCCTGTCAGCCTATTGCATCAAACTCATGGACTGAAGTACCTGAGCAATGACAATTCCCCAGCTGCATGCAGGAATCAATTCCCAGACAACCAAGGACGCAGCTGAACAGCTGAAAGCAGGAGACATCCCTCTGCTATTAATATCTGGGGTTAGCACAGTTGTGTAGTCAATGACAAAATGCTGCAAGACCAGCTGCTGGGAGCAGAGCTCTCCAACAGCAGCACGAGTGGGAGGCACAGTGCACAAGGACCTCTGACAGAGCTCTTGTGCAAGTCCTGGCTCCAACACGGGCTCCAGTCCCTTGCCAGTCCCATGCTGCCTTATTTTCCCACTCTGAAGGGGTAACATGCTTCCTTACTTTGATTCTGGATATTCATCATTTAATCACTGTGAAGGTTAGAGGATTATGATCAGTTGCCAAGAAAATCATGAAACCAGACCATCCATCCCAAACACTGTAATAAAACCCCTCAGAAAGTGATAAACATCTTCACCCCCCTGCTCTCCCTGTTCACAATGCAAAGTGAGTCTTTCAGAAGATGAACTTGAGTTCAGAGTCTCCCTGGCAGCTGGCAGTGCGGGAAGGTGAAGTGTTTACCTCCAGAACCCAGCTGAGGGGATATAACAGTAAATTAGGGAGAAACAGGCAGTTTTGCCAATGGCTCATTAAGAAAAATGCCTGCCCACAAAATCATTACCCTGCTAGCAGGCAGGAGTGAGTGTGAAGCAATAGGAAATCCAACCCTAAATCTCTTTCCCATGTGCTGAGCCAAAGAACATTCTGAGCTTATTGCAAAGTTTCTATTCCTGTTCTTGATGATACTAAAGAAAAAAAAATCCCTTTGGCTTACAGAAAGAAAAGTGAAAAATAAAGTCCTGCTGAAGCAGTAAGTGCTGAAGAAGATTCACAGAATGAGCATTAACCCTTTTTAATTGCAGATGTGGGTGTCTGCAGGGAACAGGTTCCCAGCAGAGTGTTCAAATATCTCTCTGAGAGCCCAGCAGCACTGTGATGACATCGAGGACTTTCATTCCAATTCATTTCTTTCCTGACTAACTGAAGTTACTCCGGCCCTTTACCTGCAGGCTGCCTTAGCAGTAATTTTGTTTGAGGCTGTGAATAGACTATGCACATTAGAGCTATCCCAGACCAGAACTGAGCTGAATTTATTTGTTCATTTGAAATAAAACTGTCCCCAGTGGCACCATGTGAAATATTGGGCTGAAGCTGGCAGGACACAGTGCTGTAACAAGTAACACCAGTGACCATGCCTTATTAGAAGGAAGAGTTAAATTAGAGGCATTTCATGGGAGAGCACCATCAGCATAAGTCACATCTAAGGGAAATTGCCTTACCTATGGTTCTGCTTGCTCTTTACATGACTAAGGCTGAAAGAAGAATAATCATATTTTTGCCTGTCATTTTTGTAGTGCTATTTGCTGTTTCTGTTTCTCTCAACTCTTGTAATGACAAATCAGTTGCGTTCTCGGCTTCCTGCTGTTGCAATACTTGAGTTGCGAATGTAGCAGATAAATTTCTGAGAATTTCAGCTGAATTTCATGAGAAATATTTTTTCACTTAACCAGGGAAAAAACCTGTGTTAAAAAACAAACAAACAAAACCAATGGAGTCAAATTCTGTTTTAAAGGGGCTTTTTGTTGTTAAGTACCCCCAGTTCCTGGCCTGCATCTCAGTCAGTACACCATGGACCTGGTGATGTTCATTGCTGGCAGCCAAAGCACTCTGGGGGGTGGTTTATCAGTGCTGATGGGGCACTGCTGCAGGACACATAAGCAGGAGAGATGATCATAACCCTCCATCTCTGGCAAGTACTTTGATACCTGTGATTTGCTGGTACTTGGAGGAGAACATCTTCCATAAATAGTCAAGTTGGCAGGGTTTCACAACACAGGGCTAGAGATCTGACTGAGTTTTATGGTGCTGCATCCAGCTGAAGTCTGATACTCTGATTTAAAGCAGCTATATCCTTCAGGTGGCAGCTTCCTTCATGGAACCAGTTCACACAGTTGTACATCTCACTTGCAGCACCACACCAGCTCACTCAGCCTGCAAACCCCTACCTGCAAGGTGTGAAAGCATCACGAGACACCCCTGTCCTAGGGCCAGCAGCTGAGCTGACACTATAATCCCTTGTCTGCTTAATAACACATTGAAGGTTTCAGATCCTGATAGGTTGGGATGTCACAGCCCAGGAGCTCAAAGTAGCATTTGTCACTGCTAATCCTCTTCTGAACACTGGATAAAAGTGCTTATCTGTAACCACAATGAGAATCTCCACTGGCCCTGCCCCACACTTGGGAGTCGAGCACTGTCCAAGTTGCTGGATCACCAACCTGCAGCCCTGGGACATCCAAACAATTACACGAAGTCATTCCCAACAGATGACCACACATTTAGTCCATGTGATTTGTTTTCAGTCATAATCTCCACAGCCCAGCAAGAATTCTGAGTAAAAGGCCAGACACCAGAAGGCTGGGGCCACCAACCACACTCAGCAGTTAAGTTCTCCAGGCTTAACTACTATACACCTACAGGAGAAAACAGCCCTCAGAAGTTCCCTAGAAGCAGCCAACCTCCTCTGTGCTATCAGGGTACTGCAAAAACTCTCCTTTCCCTGCTGACAAGAGAGATTTATAGAAGGGAGCAGCCCATAAAATGGGATGTTCAATACCATCCTCCATTATGCTCAAACGTGAATTCTCAGATTCATGAGGGATCTGACAACCTATTTTTTTTCCCTTCCTTCCTCTCTCTCTCTCTCTCTCTCAGCTGCCACCTCTTGAGAGAGGCAGCTTAACAGAGACAGCTGTGTGCAGCAATGCCAGCCTTGCTGTGCCTCTGAGGTCACAAAAGCAAAGGGCTAAGCTACACCTACCTCTCAGGAGTGCACTAACCAGAAAATTATTGAGTCTCAGGTAAAAAAGATCCACCTTATAGATGCACAAAGCGACATTAAAGCAGAAGGCTGGCCCAGCCTCACACCTAGAGCTGCCACCAAGGAAATCACCTGGCTGTGTGTCAGGAGAAGAGCTGCACAGTTAAGTGGCTGCAGCACACGTGGCAGCTGGCAGGGTGAGGTCAGCACACCTGCACCTGCCAGAGTTCCCACATCAAACAGCCTGGAATAGCCTGCAGGCAGCATGTCCCCCTCCCTGGCCAGGATCAGTCAGGTGCAGGCTTTTGTGCTGCCACATTTGTGAGAGGAACATCTGGGCTGAAATAGTGATAAACATCCAAGACAAACAGACACTGAACAAGCAAATATGCAATTCTCACTCTGACAGTCCTCTGTGCCTCAGCGTCAATTAATTATTCTCCCTGTCTGTCCCTAACTATTTTCCCAATTTTCAGCCACCTGAGCTGAAATCCAACACACTGTTGTGTGTGGGCTCCTAATGGATGAAGTCTGTGACCATCATGCAGACCACAGACTTCGAAACTACAATGATCAAATCTCATCACTGGATCCATGGGTGGTGATATTTTTCCTCTCCCTATCTTTTACTGTTCTTTCTTATGTTTTCACTTTGTTTTATTTTTATATTTTTATAGAAAATAATCAAAACATCTGTATGCTTCCTTTTCTTTTAAATTGTTTTAAAACAAACCTGCCTCATATATGTACATAGGTCATTCAGTGTCATTTCACTCTATTTCACCCCAAGGGATCTATTAACAAGAACCTCAGTTACTACTCAAAGATGGGTGGCAACACCCATCCCTGGAAGTGCTCAAGGCCAGGTTGGATGGGGTTTGGAGCAACCTGCTCTAGTAGAAGATGTCCCTGCCCACAGCAGGGGCCTTGGAACAAGATCTTCACATCACCATGTCTCCAAACCTTGGCACACCCTCTCCCAAGGCAGCCTGCTGCACCCACACTCTGGAAAGGCTTTTGATCATTTAGAGCAAGTGTGAACTCTGCTGAACTTTCACAGAGAGAACTGATGGATTTTTCTGTCTCCTAAACCATCAAATTGAGGTGGCATACCTTTTGGGAAGATGTGTTAATCAAATGAAAGCTATCAAACTCAATACAGCAGCAAGTGTGACACATTGAAAATCAAATAGTTCTCTCCCGTGAATCACCCTGTCCTTACATTCTGTGAACCCAAGGAAGAAGAAAGGCTGCCAACATTCAACCACTAAAAGTAAAACCGGGAGTGACATTTCAGCTTTGTTCCGAGCTGATTTGTCACACTGACATTTCCAGTGATCTGGTGACACCAGTTTTCCAATGAAAAAGGACTGGAGAGAGACAGGGTGACAGCAGCAGCGACAGGCCAGCTGAGTCCTGTAGGTGTTTGCAGGAGCTGGAAGTGACAAGGTTCATCTGATGCATCTAATACCCAGCAGCAGAACTGCACAGTTCTTTCCTTGCCCTGCTGGAATCTTAGAAAATCCTGAGTTGAAAGGGACCTACAAGAATCGAAGTCCAACTCCTGGCCCTGTGCAGGACCACCCAAAGAATGTATAGTATAAATATATTATAAAACATGTGTTTATATTATATCTACAAGAATCAAAGTCCAACTCCTGGCCCTGTGCAGGACCACCCAACGAATGTATAGTATAAATATATTATAAAACATGTGTTTGTGTTTATATTATATTATATTATATTATATTATATTATATTATATTATATTATATTATATTATATTATATTATATCCAAGTTGTTGCCTAATGTTAGATGTACCTGAGACTGGAAGTTTATAAATAAATATGCACACAAAGTGTAAAAAAATCAGATCCCAAAGAAACTATCCAGCCATTTGGGAAAATCCATTGTAAAAACCTTTATTGTTACTCTTGAGAATGGTGAAGGAATGTGGCAGGAGGGTGGCATGGGGGAACAGACCAAGCACTGGCAGAAGGAGAGGATGAAAAAAGAGCAAAAGAACAAAATGCCTGTTGGATATTCCCAAAGAAAAGACAGTCGTTCTCACCTTCTTCAATCAATTATGCATTTCAGTTTTCAAGAACATTCCCCCACCTTGTGACTTGCCAACCTACAGATGGAAAAGCAGACTAAGTGGCTTTAATGTTAGCATTTCCTGCAGTTTTCCAGAATTTCAGTGCAGAAGACCTGCATAACCTGATTCATCAGCTGCTCGTGTGCAAGCACGTTTATATAAGGTTATGGGGGCAGGGAGATTCAACAAAAACCCCCTCAATATTTGTGTTTGGAGGATTCCTGGAGGAAAGGCAGAGCAGGCAGCCTATGGGGAACTCCCATAGCACCAAATAAACAAACTCTGTCACACGCTTCCAGAAATATACGTAACGCAACATATGTTGTTGGGAATTTTAAGTCCTATTTTAAATTTGTGTGTGTTGCAGAAGAACTTAATTACACAGGAAAGACCAAAAAAAAAAATGTTGGGGAGCTATGGCAAATGAGCAGAAAAATCCTGAAGACAGCCTAGGCTGAACATTCCATAAAAGAGGGTGAAGAGTGGCCCAGATAAGGCACCTAAGGAGCAGAGCTCCCACACTGCTGCCCAGGTCCAGCTTCCTCCAGCCCCAGGAGGTGGCACTGGCAAATCCTGACCTAGTACTGCCTCTGAGTGTGGGAGTGGGCAGCCCAGGATGTCACAACACAGGGCTCTTCCAGAACACAGACCAACAGAAGGAGTAACATGGAGCTTATTTTTACTTGCCTGCAAGTTTTGAGGTCAGCCACAATCTATTTAAGTTGTTGGTATAATTTCAGTAATCACAGGCTTTTCATATATCCTTATTTACTGTGTTCTGGTTATTTACCATGTTAATTGAGGTTGTGGGGCATAAAATCAGCTTAATATAAGGGTTTTGTTGCCAATTAACACTTCCCATTTGTAGAGTTAGATAATCACTAGCTGCTATCCTCCTGGTTGTAATTCATGAGTTAGTTTGCATAATTACCTCCCAGTCACTTCTCACAAGGGTAAGACAAATCCTCCTGTCCCAGCCTCCTCACCAGACCTGCTGCACAAAACAGAGGGACTGCTCACTCGCAGGGGCGTGTTTTTAATTATGCACTACAGCACAACACTTAGGTTGTTAAATGGCTTGAATCCTCTGGCACAGGCAAGGCATTTCTCAGTGTCCCATGGTATTGTCAGAATTTCTAAAGGAAACACAATTTTTCCCTAATCCCCAGATCACTGGCTGAAGTAGAAGCTGTGGTGTTCAGCACAGCTCCAGGTTTGTGGGGACAAACATGACTCAGAGCATAAGGTTGCCCTTCTCTAGCAGCAGGGCAGAGAGAAGTTCATGCCAACCAAATTCACCCCAGCTTGTGCTCCAGACTGGTAATGGATATCCTTTCCTGGAAGTGTTCAAGGCCAGATTGGACAGGGCTTTGGGCAACCTGGTCTAGTGGAAGTTGTCTCTGCCCATGGCAAGGGGATAGAATGAGATGAACTTTAAGACCCCCTCACATCCAAACCATTCTGGGCTTCTGTGATAACAGAGTCTCCCATGGTCTCTGCACATTCTAGGATGGAATTCCACAGACTTGACATCTAACACAATGGGATTTCCCTAAATCCAAACAGATGTTTTCACAGCTCCATCTTTGGGGGCTGCCCTAATGCTCGTTAACCAGAAGCCCAATTAGCCACCTGTCCTGCACACACCTCCACCTTCTTGCACACCTGCAGCTGAACTGAAAGATTTCAGAGCATGAACTCAGCCAGAACCCCACAGCCAGAACCCCTGGGAGCACAGTCTGTTCTTCCACACAGAGCTCTGCACTTTATACCTTCACCACTGAGTTAACTTTGGCTCTACAAATAAACTGAGCTGACTTTTGGCTGCTGAAATAAACTCTTACACAAGAAGCAGTGTTTTGGTGGTACATGTTGATCAGGAACCTGGCCAGGAGCATGGCTGCTCCATGTTACCTTGCTTTGCCCAATTCTTCTTGCGGGTTTCCTGCATATTTCTCTCTTCCTCTGAAGAACGAAGGCATCCATTCATCTCTCACTTTCCTTGGGAGAGCACACACTTACCAGTTTCATAACCCAAGTGATGCCAGGGTTCTTGCAAAATTCTTCCACAAACAAATAGTACTCTGAAGGCATTTTGAGTGTCTCCAGAATAAAGGCACATTTTCTTGCCTCAGGCTTTCCCGCTTCCCTTTCTAACTGCTTCTGAAACCTCTTCAGATCCTTTGCTAAGCAGCTGTTCTGACTCAGCTGGGTAGAAAAAAATACAAGATTCAGCACAACAAATGCTCCCACAGTATGACTTGCTTTAATTGCCCTTGAGAAGCTTTGGTGGATCAACTGCACCACTTATTCTGAGAGGAAAAATAAATAAATATGGATACCAATGAGAACTGCTTTTTCTTTGTGGAGGAAGAGGATCAATTTCAATTTTCTGTCTCCCTGCATGAACACTGAGAGCTAGAACAGAGCAAGTCTTACAATCCATGTTGTAATGATGGTTCCTGCTGTAGCTTTCCTGTGCAGCCAGCATCCCCCCACTCCAGGGCAAGCAGCTGCCCACAGTGACCCTGCAGCAGCTCAGTCACAGCACTCCTGAACCATCGCCTGTCAACCCAGTGTTACAAACCATCCTCAACCTCCCTCCACAGAGTCACAGACTGGTTTGGGTTGGGAGGGACCTTAAAAGCACATCCCATTCCAGCCCCCTCCCATGGGCAGGGACACCTTCCACTAGACCAGGCTGCTCAAATGCCTTGCCTGGTGAGAGTTAAGGCTCCCAGTGGAATCACATCCCGCTCAGCCAGTGTAATGCAGGAGACATCGCCCAGGAAAGGACAGGGCTGTAGGTGTTTATACATTGGAAGGCGCTGCCCAGGGAGGTGGTGGAATCACCACCCCTGAAGGTGTTTAAGGAAAGATTGGAGTGGCACCCAGCGCTCTGCTCTGGTTGACAAGGTGGTGTTCAGTCATAGGCTGGACCTCGTGATCTCAGAAGCCTTTTCTAACTTAATTAATTCTCTCATACCCGTAGAATCTAAACGTGCCCATAGATACCAACCATACTCCCCATATACCGTGGAAGGTTTGGGGAGTGAGGGGCAACCTTGCCCTCACCTGCACACAGAGCATATGGGGCTTAACATGCTGCCCCGGGGATGTGCAGGAATTGTGATACAAAGCCGGGAACCCGCCGGGAGCCCACCGGGAA
>VXBB01014669.1:27848-37893 GCA_013399915.1 Illadopsis cleaveri
GGGTGGGCATGGCGTGGGCAGGGGTGGGCACGCTGCCGGGCGCTTCGCCGCGTGGCTGCACAGACCTTCCTTGATGGAGCAGGACAAAGGTTTTGTTCTTCTCCCAACAGTGCAGCCTTGTGCGGCCGCGGGCAGCGGCGACAGGCAGCAGCCAGCGCGGCCCCGTGCTCCCACGCCACGGCGCAGGGGGGGAGTTTCTCCTCCTTTGTCTGCTCCCGGCCAGGCAGCAGCCGGTGCGCGGCAGCGCCGGAGCAGCCGGGGAAGGGCCTCGGCAGGAGCCGCGGAGGACGGCGGCCACGGTCCGCTCTGCCCCGGCACCACCACTGGCCCGGCCTGGCCGCGCAGGGAACGAGCAGCGATCCCGGGGGAGCCAAGCTCTTCATGACGAGAACCCGACCAGGCAGCGGGGACGGCAGCTGCGTCCGGGGACGGGGAGGAGGACGGCAGCATTGGGGACAAGGACACCCGCGCTCCGTCCCCACCCCCGGCGCCCGCCCTCGGCCATGGGGAACGGCATGAGCCAGGTAACGGGGAGCGCTGGGGCGGCTGCTCTGCAGTTCGGCCATGCCCGGGCGGCTCGTCCCGTGCCGGAGGTGGGAGACCCTTACCTGGCAGCTGCCTCTGCCGTGCCAAGTGGTGTTTCACCTGCCGGCACCGGGTCCGGCACAGGGCTCGGCTCTTTGTTTGTTTGTTTATCTGCCGGCCGAGCAACACCGAAGGTGAAACAGGCAGGGACACTGCGCTGGGACAGCTGACAGCTGCCCGGGGTGGGGGAGTGGAGGGCAGGGGTCACAGCGAGTTTCTTCAAGGAACTTTTCCCAACACCTTTAATCCCAAGGAGCCAGCACCAAGCACACGCTGGGAGCCCTGTATAACCCCGAGCCTGGTGGTCCCACATCCCCTGCTCAGCGGGGCTGGACTGTGCGTGGGGCTCGTCATCACGGGCACAGGGGATGGGCACTATTTTATTTATGTGCTGCCCTGTTTTCTCCTCTGAGGAGCAGGTCAGCAGGGTGCTGGGGACAGGCACATGCTGTTTATTCATGGTTCAGTGTCCTGCCCTTGGGAGCTGCCCTTGCTAACTGGCGCTCTCCCACCCGCTCCTCTCAGTGCCGCAGCTGCGAGTTAAAGGCACCCCGTCGATAGGAAATTGATCTAAAATCGCAGGAGTCACAAAAAAACTCCTTCTTTAAGCTTTTCAATCGAGAGAAACGTTTCCAAATGTGAGCAGTGAGACAAGTGTGAGTCCAGCTATGCTGGTAAAAATCACCTCCACCTGCCCTGAGCACCAAATATTGCTGCAGGGAGAAACTGGCAGAGAACCGGCTGGATACAGGATTGAACTCACTGCCCAGGCTGTGAGTGAGGGAGAATATAAAATAGCTCTGGCTGACAAGGTTTGCAAGGTGTCCTGCTTCTGCATCTGCAGTGCTGTTAACAGAGGCCTTGTCAAGTAATTATCTTTTCATCATGAGAAGTGGAATTTCCCAGGGGAAATGAGCTGAAAGCATGGTGTCCAGAGCAATCTGTGCCTGGGCTGTGAGAAATGGGCTTCCTGCAGTGCAGAGTGAGGGGAGCGAAGCTCAGGGCTGGGATGGGGGACAGCTACATCCCCTACAAGGTTCTCTGTGCCTGTTGCTTTTCTATCCCTCGAGCAGCAGGGCTTCCACAGGTCACGGGTATAGTCCAAGGCTGTACAAAGGTATATGCAACTTGCTGAGCTCAGGCAATAAACCCCAACGGAGGACTAATTGATGATAAACAGGAGGAGCAATAAAAAAGCCATGTCTGGCTCCCAGTGCCCATGAGAGTGCAGAGATAGGTAGTTGCAGGTACCAGGGCTACATCCAGCCCCACATCCTGCATGCCAGGGCAGTGGCAGCTGTGGGAATGCACAGGTCCAGCTGCCCTGGCAGCGTTCCTACCCTGGGGCTGGCGATGATCGTGTCAATGCCAGAGCTTTGGCCACTCCAGCCAAGGTCACTGCTTCCCAGTGTGGGTCCCAGCACAGTGGGTACCACAGCACAAGGTCTCTGCTCACACTGCCACTTCTCTTTGTGTCCCACAGATCCTTCCTGGCCTCTACCTTGGGAACTTCGTTGGTAAGTGGAACCCAGCTGCTGCAGAGATGTTCACCAGCTGGGGAGTGGGGCTTGCTTGAGCTGGTGTCTCCCTGCCTGCAAATGCTGCCTGACATCCTGCCTGCACCCACCACCTTGCCTGCGCTCAGCTAAAATTCCGCACCCACAGCCTGATCTGCTCTGTCACCCAATTTGGGTTGGCAGTAGTGGGAGTGAAGGAACTGTGGGAAAGGCAAGGCAGAGACCCCTGCCTTTGCACGGTTTCCTTATTTAACAGCTGAGCACTTGGAATACGTGGGGGAAAGGAGCCAAAGAGGAAATATGGATTCTGTGCCAGGAGCAGAGGAGCTGGTGGTGCCACACAGGTGTAAGGGAGCAGGATTGGGGCGCTTCAGAGTAATGCTCCACAGTTTTGCAGCTGTAGAAGAGGCGAGAGGGGGCTGCCCATCCTTAGGAGGGAATTTCACAAAGGTAGTCACCCCTTCTCACACCGAGTCACTATTTTAAGGAGTTTTCATTGTCAGGGGACAGTTAATGACTAAGTGTTGGCATCTGCCATGACAAACCAGCATTTATAAGTACTCCTGCCTCCCTGATGGCTCCTTTGCCAGCTTGATTCCTGCTGTAAGCGCTGTGGAAGTTTAAAACCATTGGTGTGAATTGCTAAGGAAATGTCACTGGAGTAGCAGCCCTGTGTCCTATGGCGCACTTTGGGTTGGTCTGGGGCTGCTGTGGCTTGCTGGGAGCAGAGGGACAAGGGCACCCAGCTGCCAGGTTCATCAGGGGGGTGAATAGAGTTCATCCTGTGAGCAGCCTCTGCTGTGGGGCCTAGGCCTGATGCCATCCAAACACTCCTCATCACTCTGCTAGGCAATCTAGGCTGACAAGATTCTAGGCCTGCAACATTAAGCTCACAGAGACATTTCCTCCAACTGGAAGCTTTTCCAGCACCGGTAAGCCTTGATTCCAGTGTCACACTTGCTGTCACTGCCTGCTGAGGCGGATAGGAAGGTGGCAAGTGTGTGAGTCCCCACTCCCCATCTCCCTCCTCACACAGATCACAGCTTCCCTGCAGAGCATCTCCCTTGAGACTTGCTCCTATTAAAATTCACATCATGCCGTTAGCACATCCCGGGCTGGATTCCTGAGCCAAGGTTTTACACTACGTGAAAGTTTAGAAACCCAAAAGAATGAAATGGGGAAATGTTTCCCCTCCTCTCTGGCCACGCTTGCTGCATCTGCTGGTTGTGGCATGAAAGGGAAGCACTCGGAAGCTGCTCAGCAAGACAAGCACGCTCCCCTCCCTGTGCAACAACTGCTGTGCTGGATCAGAGGCCAGGATCACATCCAGAATGCTGAAGCATTGGTGAGAGGCAAGGCATTGCCTCAAACAGCCAAGGACACCCCATTTCTGTCCATGCAGCAGAGAGAACAGACCAGAGAGCAGAAAGTCACTGCTCAGGTGTTTTCTACAGAAAATCAGAGTTGATATAAATTGCAGTAGCTCCACTTCCATAGTTCACAAGATAAAGCAGTTCTCTCAGGCTGCAGCAAGTCCCAGTGCCACGTGTGTGTCTGCTCAAGGAGGTGTGGGCAGGGCACATGTCTCCTCCTGAAGTGGGGCCCAGTACAGGCAGGAGGGACAGTACCTGCTGACCCAGAGCGTTTCTGTGCAGGTGTGAATGGTTCAACCATCATGAGCTGCAAAGAGAAGGGGTCAGGGAGAAGCCTCTGGTTTGGGATCATGGGATTGGCATTCCAGGTTTCCGTGTTTGCCCATGTCTGCACTGCTGCATGTGGGGGTGGGATGCAGTCGATCTGCTGGAGCAAGGCTCTGTGTGCTGGCTGGCTGTAGAAGCAGGGTGGGAACAGTGTGGGAAGAGAAGGGTAGGAAAATGAATACACGTTGATATCTGGTTTTATCTTTTAGATGCCAAAGACCTGGAGCAGCTAAGCCGGAACAAGATCACCCACATCGTTTCGATCCATGAATCCCCCCAGCCCTTGCTGAAGGTAGGGTCCTGCACCAGATGTCAACCTGTAGACTCCTGCAGCTCCTTCCATGCTGCATCTTCCTTCCCCCTCTGAGCATCCCATGGCATGTACACCTCTCCCTGGTAACTGATCCCAGAGGAGCTGGGTGGCCCCCCGGCATGGGAAACTGGCTGCTTTGTGACTATAACCCGGCCTTGAACACTGACGGGAAACAGTTTCCATCTCTCCAGACTCCTCTTGTTTCCCATCCCCTCCCACAAGTTGCTGGTGTTCCCTTGCCCTGCCCTTCACCCCATGGAGAGTGTGGCCCCATCCCCATGCAGGAGGGATGCTGTGTGGAGGAAGCAGAACCCTGTAGGCAGCTGTGGGCAAGGAGCAAAGGCACTGCCAGCCCCGCTCTGACCATGTATGACACCCTGGTTGCAGTGCCTGAGCTTTTTCTCTTCCTATTCTGTCTTCCAGGACATTACCTACCTCCGCATCCCCCTGCCTGACACCCCTGAAGCCAACATGTGAGTACCCTGGGGAAGCTGGGGTCATGCAGGGAGGTGGGAGGGTGACCAGAGGTGAGGGTTCACAGCTTCTCAAGCCCTCCATGTGCTCCCTCCAGCTCTAGCAGAATGACCCACAGGCTGGAGATGTGATACCACAGTGCAGGGGACCACTCCTGGACCCCAACAGCATCCCAGTTCAGTGACTGCTGTGAGGGTATGAACCCTGGGTGAGGTGCAGTCACTCTGCAGCACCCATGGAGAGGAGCAGCAAGCATCCTCCCAGGAAGTGTCTGGAAAGGGGAAAGCACATAAAGGGTGTGGAGCCAGCCAAGGGCACAGGCGTGGCTGGAGATTCCAGCAGCCACCTCCCACTGCCCCAGCATGAGTCACACAAGTCACAGGGCAGCCCCGTGCATCCCCAGCACAGTGTCCCCTTCTGTGTCCCCAGCACAGAATGAGCTGGCAAATCCACCTTTCCTTGGGAATAAACAGCACTGAGCTGCTCAGGTCTCCAGCAGTGGCTGGCAGATCCCCTAAAACAACTCAAATATGCAGGGCTGTTCTGCCTTCAGCTAAAATTCCACCCCTGAAGTTCTTATTCTGTCTGGTTTACTTTTCCTGCTAGCAAGAGGCACTTCAAGGAATGCATCAGTTTTATCCATCAGTGTCGCCTGCATGGAGGGAACTGCCTCGTCCACTGGTAATGCTTCTTCCTCTGTGCCCACTGCTGTTTTCCCCCAGCTCAGCAGATACAGCCCCCAGCCCCTCACTTTAGCAGCAACTCCTGATCAAAGCCAGCCTGTGCCAGAGGGCTCTGTGCCAACGGACCCACCCAGGATCCACCCTTGGCTGTGGCTTGTGACTCAAACCCAGCGGGATCCAGGCAGTCCTGGAGCTGGGGCAGCTTTTTGCTGCAGCTGAGTGCACGGGATGAGCGGGGTTTGGGGCAGGCAGCCAGGCAGTGGCTGCTACTCCCATTCCTTGTAGAGGAGTGGGTATTTATAGGCACTGATGGCCAGGACCTTGGAAGGTCTCAGGCCTCTGGGAGAGCAAGTCCTTGGAGAAGAAGAACTGAAATATCTGAGGCACAGGGGTGGAGGAGAAGCAAACATGGGGTCAGGGTGTGCCACTAACGCCAACCCTTCTTCACCAGCCTCGCTGGCATCTCCCGCAGTACCACCGTGGTCGTTGCCTATGTCATGGTTGTCACGGAGCTGAGCTGCCAGGAGGTGCTGGATGCCATCCGGGCCATCCGGCCCGTCGCCAACCCCAACCCCGGCTTCAGGCAGCAGCTGTCTGAGTTCGGCGGCAGCGCAGCCCGCAAGGTGGGACGAGCCTCTGCCACCCGTGCCCTGCTCCGTGGCTGAGCCTGCCATGGGTCTCAGAGCAAGGACAAATCCAGAGGGGGCTCAGTTTCTTCCCTGTTCCCCTTGCTGGCAGGCTTGGACCTGCCCTTGTATACCAGCACTATATTCTACTTCTCGCTCCTTCCCCAGGTCCGCAGGCACCTGAAGCAGAGGTATGGGACGTCCCCTTTCAATGACGAGGAAGAAATAAAGGCCTTGCTGCCAGTAGGGAGAGAAGGAACGTCCAAGACAGAGGGAGCTGTGCAAGGACTGGTCCCCAGAGCCAGAGACATGAGGAGCACAAGTCCCTTCCTGCTGCGGGTGAAGAGGACGTTCTCCTGCATCCCGGCTTGTCTGAAGTGACCCAAGCCAAGGGAGAGCAGTGAGCATCACCCAACAGCCTGGGAGAGATGAAGGAGATGCAACAGTGGGACAGAGAGCACTGGGCAGGAACCTGCACAAAGCCCAGCTCCTTCTCTTCTGGGGTGGGAATGTGCTGCGCTCTGTCTGGGCGGGTTTCATGGACACTGTTGCGCTTTGCAGCACATGCTGGGCTCATCTTCACATCCAGTGTGCTGGGGACACAGGTCTCTGCCTCCGGGTCACTGCAGGCTCCTGCTTGGGGCAGAACACAGAGGGGGCCTCTTCTGCCACAGGCAGAACCCAGATGTTGCCAGCAGCAGCTTTAGCACTTGGGTACCCACTGCATGGCCTCAGGGTGCACGGGAGAGCTGGTGCTCCTCTCAGAGCAGTTTTCCCACCAGCAGCACAAGCTCCCAGTGTCCAGGCGGCTGTGGAGCAGGGACACACCAGTGTGCCAGCAGGTATTGCCACCACACAGGCTCCCAGGCAAGGGTCCAGCTCCAGACTGGCCAAGCACAAGCCCTGAGCAAGCACTGTAGCTTTAGGAATCCATTGCACCCCATTCCCACCTATCCCAGGGCACAATCTGTAACAGGTGGGAACCAAGCATTTAACCTGGCCAGACCTCACTAGAGCAGAGCCTTAAGCCATTTTGCTTAAAGACTTTCTATTGTCCCCCAGTAATAAATACCCTTCTCTGTGGTCTGACTCTCCTGTGATGGCCAGGTTGGCGGGGGATGCCAAGGGGGAAGGTCCCAGCATGGGATCAGTCTGGAGCTGCTGCTGGCCACTCTCTGGAGTAGGCTGGGGACACTGGCATGTCTGGACAGGGCTCACTCTGCTGCCTTGTGGGAAGCTGACAAGGGAGGCCTGAAATGTGAGTGCCAGGGCAGGGCTCTCTGGGGACAAGCTCTGCTCCGGGAGAGGTTGGGAGCAGCAGGTGGGAGCTCACCTGGAGTCTGTTTCACTGTAGCCTCTCCACTCACTGGATTCAGGAGCACCAGGTCCAGGAGTCTGCGGGCTCCAGCTGCTGGGAGTACTGGAAGCCTGGCACCAGCTGAGTATCACAAGCCCCAGACCTGTCCCATTTACACCTTTTCCTGCAGCAGAGTCCCAGGTGGGAAAAATTCTGAGGATGCCCAGCTGGGTCATCAGCATTGTCCCTGTTGGGACTCAGAGCATGTTTCTGGGGTCCTCCTCATCCCTGCCCCCTCTCTCCTAGGGGGAAGGGATCCCCCAGGAGACAAAGATTCAAGACCAGGGTTCCTCCCTGCTTGCAGCATCTATCTGCTGGGCTAGGCGCTGCCTTGGGGTGACCCAGAGAGACTGGGAGCTCCACCCTCTCTGGGCAGATACTGAGCAAACTGAATAACGAGAGATGCATGATCCTTCACTGCTCCTGCACCATCAGCCATGGGATCCCACTCTCCTCCCAGTTCCTTCCAGGCTCCTCTACCCACTCCCTTACGCCCAGGCCAGGCTTTTTAGCACCCTTTGGCCTCCTCAGCACCCAGCAGGATGGAAGCCCTGCAGCCCAGAACCACGCATCTGGGATGTATGTGTGCCCCATACACAGCTACACCCTCCCACACTGGGACACCTTATGCTGAGGTGTTTACACCCAGGGATTCCCCTGTTCCCATTGTAAACCACACAGGGCCCTGGCCCCTCCAGCTCGGCTCCACAGCACAGCAAAATGTATTTATTTTGGCAGATCTGGTTTACACAGCTTGGAAAAACCCGGACAAGGGCAGGGTTAGCTATGAGTTAATGTTTGACTCCCTTTTGAAGCTCATTTTGGCATGAAAAGTTTAAGGGTTAAGCAGCTTCACCTTCCCTGGGAAGGGAGAAGCGCTGTGAGGAATACAGTGGGGAATCTGGCTCCTGAGCGTCCTCGCTGATGCCCGGGTAATTAGATCCCCCGGGTCCTGCGTCACAGGCGGCTGCCGCACTACATGAAATCCCCGGCCGGCCGATAAAAGGCTGGGCGATAAAACTTGTCCCGGCGGGCTGGGGCTGACAAACGAGCCGGCGGCTGCGATTATCTCCCGGCCTTGGATGTAATCAGTGCAAGCCACTGGGAGGCTGTGCAGTGACTCGTTGCCATCGCTCTGCTTCCCAAGGCAGAAAGGGGAGATGTGGATTCTCTGTCGGTCAGTTCCCAGGCCCTTTTCCCAGAATGTGACCCTGCAGCTCGCCCAGATGGGGGGCACAGGTGGTGCCTGTGCTTCACTTTGCAACAAAGGTGTCCTGGACAGGCTCAATAAGGAGAGAAAACCCCTGCCAGTGGGGCTTGTTCATACACCCCGTGTGGCCCCATGTGCCCTCTGTGCCACGTGGCTGTGCCCTGTCCTCACATCCTGTGAGAAAACCCAGGACTGGGCTCTCTGCCACTGATTATTCATTTGGAGACTTTGCAGCCCCAGTAGCTCTCAGGAACTTTGCTTCTCCTCTTGGCCAGAAGTGACTTTCTCTGACTCAGAGCAGGAAAGGAGACCTGGGGGACTGAGACTTGGGGGGCAGCAGCCAGGTAGAGGAGCAGGGTTTCCCTGCACAGTGACATGAGTCTGCAGCAGTGGTGGAGGAAGCAATACCAGTGTCACCTCAGGGTGGCCCAGTGACCCAGCCCGTGCCCTGCTGGAGGCCAGTGGGGAGCTGGTGCAGGATGTGTCCCACCCCGGTCCCGGCAGCCCTTGGCACAGCTCATCGGCCCTTCCCACCCGTTTCCCGTTCGACTCAGCATCCCGAGCCCCACGAGGCAGACGTGAGCATTAGAGCAGAGGAGAGATTTGAGAGATGGGGACATGTGACTGTTCACACCACCCTGGAAACCCCGTGCTCTTGCCGCAGCTCCCTGCAGCTCCCCACACCCATAGAGTGAGCAGCTGGTCCCACGGAAGGACGCAGCCCCTGGACGTGTCCAGCTGGATCCTCAAAGCAGGAAGCAAAGGGAGTAGGGTCCCTTGTCCCCTTCAGGGAACATATGGGAGACCTGACAGTCTTAGGGGAAGCATTTGGGAGGAGTACAGGAGAGTTCCGTGTGCTTTCTGGTGCCTTGTCCCCTCTCCCGTGAATGCAACGTGCCTGCCCCCCTCCCGCGAGTGCAGGGTGCCTGTATTGAGAAATACACCTGGTGCAGGTATCTCGGTATGTAAATTACCAGTGCGAGCTGCACACTGTGTTCTGCACAGCAGGAAAAGGCTGGAGCCCCAGGCAAGAGCCGGGAATAGGCGCCCACCCTTTGCCTAACAAAGGGCACTTCCCGCGATGGGGGTCAATCACCCAGACCCTCCGCAGGATCCAACGAACAACGGGAAGAGCCTAAAATCACCACTGGTGTACATGGGTGCACACACTGTGAGGGTCTGAAACCTCGGGGGTGCCTTTTTTGGGAGTCCCTCCCGGAGGCACCAGCTCCAGCTCTTCCCATTGCTGAAACCTTCAATTACGACATCACTTTTTCCTGAACACGGATGTCTGACGCTGCCGCGTGGGGAAAAGTGGAGCAGAGAAAAAATTTTAAGACCCGTCCCGCCCCCCCCCCGGCCTTGGGGCAGCCAGAACCTGCGGCGTGGGCCAGGAAAGGGAAAGTGAAAGCAGGAGCCGCTTTCGGTTTCGCCGCCGGGCCGCGATGGCGGAGCTGGGGGCGCCCATGCGGCTGAAGGAGTGGCTGATCGCGCAGATCGACAGCGGCCGGTACCCGGGGCTGCGCTGGGAGAACCGGCACCGAACGCTCTTCCGCATCCCCTGGAAGCACGCGGCCAAG
>VXBB01014669.1:43768-75805 GCA_013399915.1 Illadopsis cleaveri
CTCCCGGCGGCGCTGCAGCTGCCCCGGCCAGGTCAGTACCCATTGCCCGGCGAACGCCCGGCCCAGCACCAGCACCCTGCCCTGCTGCCTGCCCTGCTGCCCACCCAGCACAGGGACCCCCCGCAGGACTCGCCGGCCACCCCAGGCACGCCCCCAGAGCAGCTGGAGGGCAAGGAGCTGACCGCCCCTGGTTTGGGGCCGTGTCAGCCGTTCGGGCAGGTGCCACCTGCGTTCCCTGGCAACCTCCTCAGCACGGGCAAGCCCCCCCCATCCTGCTTCCTGGAGGGAGAGGGCTACACGCAGCCCCACCTGCCCGTGTTCGGCTCCTTCAGCCGGCCGGGCCCCGAGGCGCTGGGCAGCAGTTACCAGTGCCGGGTGCAGGCGCTGAGCTTCTGCATGAAGGAGCGGCCCTGCAGCACAGCGCTGGAGCATCTCCTGGCTGCAGCGCCCCCGGCCTCCACTGCCCCCCGCCAGCCACCCTTCGGGGCCATGGGGCCACGGGCAGGCGAGCAGAAGGAGCCATGGGGGCCGGGGACCACGATCCCACTGCAGGGGGGTAATGGCTATCCCCTGGGGCTGCCTCCCTGCCTCTACCGGACACCCGGCATGTTCTTCTTCGAGTGAGGGACTCCCCAGCCTGGGACAACCCAGCACCTAATAAAGCACATTCCCCAATGCTGCCTCTGTGGTCTCTGTGCCCCATTCGAGGTGGGCAGTGGGCAGGGGTAAGCTGGGGACCCTCAGCCCCAGCTCAGGTGCTGGCTGAAGGACACACATGCCCAAGGCCACCTGGCACAGCCTCCATCCCCACCAGTGCCTCCATCAGTGATCACTGAGTGGATGGTGAGGCCATGTGGGGATGGGGCATGGCCTGGGTCAGGGCACCTACACCCATGTCCTGTTGTGTCCCAGGGAGATGCTGGGGATAAAGTCCTGCCACAATGTGAGGCCAGGAGCCCCTGAAGCACCATCCCATAATCCCATAGTAGTGCAAGAGAACTTTGTCCCTGGGGGTCAGAGATATGTGCTGCAGCAGAAGTCATGCCCCAGTGGAGCCCCACTGTCACCTCCCTGTGCCTGGGACCTCTCCAAGTTCCCGGTTTTGCACAGGATGTCACACGTGGCACAAGTGGCACCAGCCTCAGTGTGTGGCCCTGTAAATGGACCTGTGTTGCTCCAGACAGACTGCGGGGAGGCACCAGGCGTTGTGGCACAGTGTGGAGGCTCTGCTGTGGGGGAGACAGGGCTCCCTCCCGTCTCTGTCCTTGCTTGTGGCTGTGTCAGTGCCTGGCTGGGATTCCAACTAGTCCCTGCAGACTCCAAGACCAGGGCAGCCCCAAAGATGGGCTGTGCCAGGGGCTGCAGCTCTGATGGGAACAGGCAGGAAAGTGGATTCCTCCGACCTGAATCATTCAGGGTGGCTGCCAGTGAAGAGGCACCAGCTGAGTCACCACTGTTGACACTGGGCTGGGCACAGGGATATGCCCCAACTGGCCAGGCTGGGGGACACTGGAGTGGGCAGGGTCCCCACACAGTCCCAGGATGGGACCTGGCCACCAGCCCCTTCTCACACAGCACTGGGACACCTGAGCACTGGAGTGGGGCCTCTGAGCACTGGAGTGGGGCCAGAATGATGCTGGTAAAGTGGGGGGCTGTGCTTGTGCCCCCCATCCTGCCAACCCCAGGAGCAGCAATACCCAGACCCCATGGCACAGCCTGCCCCAGGATAGACACAGGGCTGGCAGGGGCTCTCTGTGCTGATGTGGGGACCAAACTAGTTCCAAAGTTCCCCCAGCTCCCCAAGGCCAGGGGGCTCCAGTTTGGCCAGTCTCGGGGGTCTCTGCGGGGGCGGTGCTGGCACGGAGGAACGCTGCCGTCACTCAGGGACCCGGAGCACCGCGGCCGCGTCAGCTCTGTTATCAGCCCCCAGACGGCTGCTGCCGGGCCATGGCTGTGTCCCAGCCCCGGGCAGGGCAGGGGGGGCCGCCNCCGGAGCGGCCGGCGGCGAGCGCGGCTGACCTCAGCCCCCTCCTTCGCACGGTCCCCGGGGGCGCGGGAGGAAGCGAGCGCCGCAGCCGTGCCCAGGGGCCGTCTGGTTCCCACGGAGCGTGGCCGGGCCCATCGCCCGCCCCGGCTGGGAACACACGGCCCCGGCCTCATGCTGTGCCCGGGATGGGGTCCCTGTGCTGGGAGCAGTGTGGCGCATCCCACTGTCCCCACAAACTGCACCAGCCACTAGGGACGGGCACTCCTGTCCTGCACAGCCTGCGCTGCCCGGGAGTGCAGATCAGAGCCATGCGCTCTCTCAGCGCTGTCCTTTCCCGCCCTCACCCCGACTGCCGGTCATGGACCCGCTGTTCTCCCGGCTCTGCCTCCTCCCTGGCTCCCTCCTGCTCGCTGTGGGTGGCCTGATTTCCCGCCCACTCGCCCGCTCCCATCCTGGGCCGTGCCGTGGCCGGGACTTGCTGCACCCGGTCACGGGGCGAACCTGCTGCCGCTGCCGGCGGTGCTGCCAGGTGCCAGTGCCGGAGGTCTGTCCCCTCCCTTTCCCTCCCTGCACTGCCTGCGGGGATCCTTGTTTCTGCAGGCAGGGTGGGTGTCACAGGAACAGGGTGCGGGGAATGTGTGCTGCTCCAGGCTCCGGGGATGGATGCTGAGGACACACGTGTGCACATCCAGACCGCACCGTGCATCTGTGGGGGTGATGAGGACCCCACACATAAGGGATGGACCTGGCTGTTGTGGCCAGTGGGGCCAATCCACTCCAAGCAGCTTCAGGGGCTCATGAGCCCTGTCGTCTGGGAACAGAGGATGAGATCATGGCTACTTCCAGGGGTCTCAGCCCTGTGTCCAGCTCCAGTGTGTCTCTGTAGGGTCCCAGGGTAGGAAGGAGGGGGCTGGAGAAACCAAACTGGGCTGTGGGGTAGGGGTCTCCCACCCTGGGATGTGCTGGTGTCTGTGCATCCAGACATGCACACACAGGGCTGTGCTCAGGAACTGATCCCCTAGAGCAGCTCAGGGTGCCAGGAATGTCCGGGGCTGATGGTCCATCTGGAAGCCCCGTGGCCACCCCACAGCAGGACCCTGCAGCCCCTGTGGCCGTGCGGGGCCAGGGCTGGGACCGGGGCGATGCTCAGCTCCTGGGGCCAGACAGGAAGGAGACGTCACCGCCGTGGAGCGTAACTCAAACCAGATGGGGCTGCGCTGGCGTCCAGGCCTGTGGGGTGGTCACCGACAGGAACCGGTCAAAGGCTGCCGGCAGGAAGCGGCTGGGAGGGACGCCTGCGGCGGGAGCTGGAGCCCCGGCTCTGGCAGCCTTAACTACTTCAGGGCCAGCCACAGCTCCCCTGGGCAAAGGGGCACCAGGACCCACCAGCCCTTGCCTCGGCATCCCACCCGATATGGGCAGATGCTGAAGATGTGAGGACACGTCTGTCTGACAGACAGCTGATCCATCCACCCATCCAGTTAGTCACTTGCCCTTCCCCCAGCCCCTGGGGTGCTCAGAGCTGTTGGGTGTGTAGACCAGACACCCTTGGCACTATGCCTGCACAGCCCTGCCCAGGACATACCAGGTGGTCCCTGTCCACAGCACAGCCTGGACCCATTCCCTCTACCACAGAGATGAGATTCTGCTTCCCATCCTCATCTCACTTATCCTGCGACTGTCAGGCCCCACAGGTGGGAGTAGGACCTCCCCAGCCCCCAGAGTGGCAGGTGTGGGCTGTGGGCAGACCTGTACATTTATTTACAAGAAAGCAAGTGCTTTGAAGGGCTCCATTATGAGGCAGGGTCCCACCAGCTGTGGCTCCTGCCCGGTGGGCACAAGCCTGAAGTCCCTTCCCCTGCTGCAGCCAGTGTGGAGGTGAGGGGCAATGTCTCCCTGTGTCTCTCCCCAATGTTTTTCCAGCAAGCACAGAGGGCAGAGGCAGCTCTAGAGCAAACACGCAGCCTTGGCTTGGGGGGGGCTCAGCCATGGCAAAAGCCAAAGCTGGGGGATCTCTTGCCAACCCCCCATCCCCTCCTGCAGTGGAGAAGGCTGGATGCTGCAAATCCCAGGGGATGCCCATCCTCTGGCAGCACCGGGGGGGCCCGAGGGGTGCAGGCAGAGAGGACGGGGATCGGGACAAGGCGCAGGAGCTGGAGCAGCATCCCTCTCCCCAGTCCCAGCAGGTCCCGCAGAGCACTCGCACAGGGCGGGGGAGCTGGCGGCCGCGGCCGGAGCGGCGGAGCAGTTCCGGTGTGTTGGTGGTCGGGTGAGCGGTGCCGGCCGGAGCGGGGAGCGCGGGCCAGCTGCTCTGCATTAGCCCGCCTCGCTCATCGCGATCTGCCGGGGACGGGTGAAGCAGAGGTTGTGTTTTTCCCCCGCTGGCAGAACCGAAGGGCAGGGAGGGCAGGAGAAACACAAAGCCTCCTTCTTTCTTCGTTGGCTCCCAGCTGGGGACGCCGCTGGAAGCGTGCTTGCTGCTTCCTCCCTTCCTGTGCGAGCAGCAGCTCGGGGCCGGCTCCGCTCCCACATGCCCAGCTGGCCAGGAGGAGGTGCTTGAGCCCCGGCTCCGTTGCCAAAGCACCAGGGTGAGGGTCCGCGGTGCCCTCCAGCATCATCGCCGAGCCACAGAGCTGGGAAGGGAGGTCGGGCAGTGCAGGGGCCAGCGGCAGTGAAGGCAGGCAGGGCTACGGTATTTACAGGCAGAGAGGGCATTTTTGAGTCCCAAAGCAGCAAGCACCAGGCGGCCGAGGCAGCGGGATCACACCGGAATGGCCTTCCTCCTCCGAGGGCACGAGAAGGAAGCGTGAGCAGAACACAGATGCTGCAGGTCGGGCATCACGCAGCCAGGCCAGGGCCAGAGATGAGATCAGAAACCTTCACTCCGGAGCAGCCTCAGAGTCTGAGGAAATCCCGGCAGGAGCATCGGCTCGGTGGGAGTGAGGCGGGCTGCAGCCTCCGGAGCCTCAAGGCCACTGCGAGCACCCCCAGCGGTGATGCGATCCTGAGCGCAGTGGGACCCGCTCGACAGAGCTGCTCCAGACTGGTGGGGGTCCCTCTCAAGTGGTTCCTTTCTGGCCTCGGCTCCCCTGGGAACCCGAGCTGGGCTCAGATGCCCAGCGCTGTCAGGGACCCCGAGCTGGTGATCTTCCTGAAGCGGTTGGCAGCACACACCCCGATGAAATTTTTCTGTGAAAGGGAAGAGGAAAGATTTTCATCCTCTGGCAAGGGCCGTAGCACTGAAGGTTGAGCTAGACTCAGCTCTGGGGCCTGACACTACTCCTGCCCCTAAAAGCTGCTCTTGGGATCGACTCAGGAATAACCACCACAAAGGAGCCTATGCTTGATGGGGGTGTTACCTCAAGGGCATCCACGCTCAAGGGTCCCCAGCCCTGTGTCCCAGCTGCCAGCAGCACAGCAAGATAGAGCCATTCTCCATGCTCCAGATGCCATCGATCAGGACAGGCAGAGTCTGGCAGCTCCCTCCCAGCCCCTTCAGAAGCTGCTGACCCTCATGCCCTTGCCAGACCCCGCACCTTCCAGCGCCGCCTCATGACGTATTTCTTGAGCAGCACTTGGGACTTGAGCCGTCGGTTGGAGCGTTTGGCTTTTTCTGCCAGATTATTGAGCCAGGGATGCTGCAGGCACTGGTCAGCACTCATCCGGGCACTGGGAGAAAGAGGAGCCCACATCAACCCTGCTCAAGCCCCTCACCCCCTTCTCCAGCCACTCCAGAGCCCCCAAACCCCATAACCCTGCAGGGAAAACCAGATGGAAGGATGTGCCCAGGGACTGGTGGGACTGGGCAGAACTCTGAGGCGTCCAGCACACCCTGTTTGGGACAGGTGTCCCTGCAGGGATACCGGGCTCTGTTGGGGACAATCAGTGGGGCAGAGCCCCTGGGGTTAATTCAGTGCTGGACCCAGGGGATGCTGTTGGTGCTGGTGAAGAGGCACCATGTGGTACCCAGGCCAGCTCTAGGATGCCCATCCCAGGACCCCATAGCCACTGCCAGCCTCACACCTCTTATCCTTGATGATGAGGTTGGAGACGAAGTCCTTGGCCTCATTGGAGACACTCTCAAAGGTCTCCTCGTCGAAGTACCAGTTGGCAGCCAGGACGTTGTTGAGTGTCTCAGTGTCATCATCACCCAAGAAGGGAGAGAGGCCGCTGAGCCTGGGGGTGCAGGGAGGTGAGGAGTCAGGTGCTCTCAGGCTTCAGCACCTCCCAGACCCCCTGGAACAGAGCCAGGCTGGCCAGGGATGTTCCAGGGACGTTCTGCCACCATCCTGTGCTCCTGCCTGCAGCCAGGCTGAGCTTCTTCCTGCCCCCCAGCCCCACACAGCCATCTCTCCATCCAGGACCCCCCACTTGCCACCAAGCAGCCAGGTGCCTGGGGACAACTCTGCACTGGCAGCCCCCACCCAGCCCTGACGTACAGCATGTAGGTGATGACGCCCATGCTCCACATGTCCGTGGTGTAGGAGACCTGCTCGTAGTTGACCACCTCAGGGGAGAGGAATTCAGGGGTGCCAAAGTTCACTTTCAGCTTCTCATTGGGATTGTACCTGCAGCCAAGAAGGGGTGCAAGTAAGCAGAAGGGGGACAGGCTGCTCCCCCAAACCACTGCCCCTCTCTCAGCAGATGTTGCCCTCCCCAGCCAGTCAGGGAGTGTTGTGGCCAAAGCAATGGCCTAGACCAGGTCCTGGGGCTCCAGGAACCCAAAGACACACAGGTATGAAGGGTGGAAGGGGAACAGGGAGGAGGGGCAGAGCTGAGAAAAAAAACCTCACCTTCGAGCCAGCCCAAAGTCGATGATCTTCACCATGTGCCCAGTGGCAGAGACGCAGAGGATGTTTTCAGGCTGTGGGGACAGGGTGACCATTGCCCCACCACTAAGAGAGGACACCCCTACTGCAGAGATCCAGCAGCCCACGGGTCCTGCAGCTGACCCATACCAGAGCAATGCTGACAGGCATCACTCCCACTGCTAGCCAGTGTCCTGCTGCCACCTTTGGCCCTGTCAGCCCCCAGCCCCGCACCTTGAGGTCGAGGTGGAGGACGCCCATGTGGTGCATGAAGCGGATGCCCTCGCAGATCTGCCGGACGAACACCATGCAGTCCACCTCTGTCAGGTGATAGTCATCGTCGATGATCCGCTCAAAGAGCTCACCACCCTCCACACTGCATGGGGATCAACCACGGGGTCACTTTGGGAGGAATCCCTGCCCCAAGCCATCCTCCTGTAGAGCTCCTTGCCCTCCTGAGGACTGTGGCCCAGCTCCACCATGGAGGTGCTGAGCAGATCCAGGGTGGGATGTAGCATTTTGGGGGTGGACAGCCCCCAGGTAGGCACAGGCACTCACAATTCCATGAAGAGGATGATCTCCCGGGGTGTTTCGATGGCATCGTAGAGCTGGATGAGATTGTGGTGGTTCAGCTGGTTCATCACGTCGATCTCCAGCAGCACCATCTCCTGCAGAAGGAGCCCCAGTGTGGGGTGTCAGTCCTGGCTGTGCCACTGGGACAGGCTGTGTCCCCACACCAGGGGCACACAGAGTGTAACACTGCCACCACCTGCCAGGAATCATTCAGACCTTGTCCTTTGCTCCCTGCTTCCGGATCACTTTGGCTGCCAGCTTGAGCCCTGTCTCCTTCTCTGTGCACGTGTGAACTTCACCAAACTTGCCCCTGTGGAGGGAAGGAGGAAGGGAGAGAGGGAGAAGTGCCCACACCATCAGCCACTCAGGCTGCTGGGGACTGTCACACTGCACTGTGGTGCTGCTCTGCACTGCCCAAGGCACCCACCCATCATGACCAGACGAGTCCCACTGACTCAAGGCCACTGCCCAAGGCTGGAGGGCAGCTTGGGACAGTGCCAGGAGAAGCACTGGGGCCCCTCCTTACCCTCCCAGGATGTCCTTGGAGTTGAGGCTGAACTGGGAGCTGACACTGGCAGAGCGCAGGGTGACGGTGCGATGAGCGAAGGGCGCTGGCGGTGGAGGGACATCATCTGCCCAGAGACAAAGGATGGGGTGAGAAGGGAATCTGCTGTCCAGGGGACCCCACTTCTGGGTACCCCAGCCTTCCCTGGTGTGTAGTGAAGACAGGGACCCAGCCAAGCCTGTGGATGCAGGATGTGGCCAAGTACTGAGTGCAGGGCTGTGAGCCAGAGGTTCCTGGCTGGGGCTGCACTGGATGATGCAGCAACCCCTGAGAGGTCCCTTGCTACTGCCCATAGCATTGCCCTGCTGCATGGCATCAACCCTGCTCCATGGAACCCTGCACCACAGCACATGCCACTCTGTTCCATGGCACCCACCCTGCTCCATGGCACCCATCCCAAAGCATGGCACCCACCTCAATTCATGACAGCCACCCCCACCAATCTAATGTCACATTTACCCTTTCCAGGCCATCTGTCACCCTCTCCATGCCAACCCCACTCCAGGCCACCGCTTCCTGCTCACCCTCCCAGGACAGATCCCACTCACAGGGCACCCCATGCACACATTCCTAAGCCACCCTTTCCCAGGTGATAGCAGGACCCAGCCTCACAGGGTCCAAGCATCCACTGCCCCCAGGCTCTGCCATCCCCACAAGGACAGTGGTGCAGGATATGAGGACATACTGTCCCCTGCCACCAGCCAGCCAGTCACTGTCATTTCCCAGGCTCCTCTTCCTCACAGTCAGTGTGGCCAGAGCAGGCCAGGAAGGGATGTGATGTATTTAGCCCTGTTTACAGTGAAAGGGGAGCTCAGAGGCCACCAGGCAGGTGACAAGCCAAGGACAGGAGCTGGCAGCATGGAGGACAGCAGGCAGGGCCATGGGGTTCCCAGGCTGTCACTCCACAGAGTGTTCAGGGGATAAGGAAAAGGAAGGTATCTCATGGCCTTACCCAATATCTCAAAAGCGTCTTCCTTCCCAAAATCAGGGGTGAGGTAGGGGCTCTGGGGTGGGTTTGCCTCTGTCAAAGATGGTTGCACCCCAGGTCCAGGCTGCTCCACCACCCCAGCAGGATCCGGGGGCTGCCCTGTGGCACTGGGCAATGTCCTCTCCTGAGGGGTGCCAGGGGGTTCCAGGGGCTGCAGCTCCCCCAGGGCTGGTGGGCCAGAGCCAGGCTCTGCTGGACCCTCTTTTGGCTCCACCATCGTGGTCTCCTCTTCTATTGTCTCCATCTCTACCACCTCTGCCCAGGGCTGCGCGTCCCTGGAGGCAGGAGTGGGAGGTGAGCAGAGCCCAGCCAGCAGCTCCCGAGCCCAGCATCCAGAGACCCAGGGCTGCCTGGAGCAGCACGGGGGATCCCCCCATCCCAGCAGGGTGTGGGTACCTGTGGCAGGCAGCCGGGCAGCTCAGGCTCTGCAGCAGAGCTGGGCGCGGGGGCTCGGGGATCGTTGGTGGCTGTCCCTCTGTCCCCTTGGACACTTCCTCCCCTTCACCCTGAGCCTTCACAACAGCCATGGCTGCTGCCTCCGTGGGCTCCGCAGCTCCATCCCCAGCCTCTGCTCCAGGTGTGGGAGGCTTCACCTCTGCAGCTTTCTTCCCTCCATCCTGAACCTTTGCAGTAGCTGTGACCTTCTCTTTTTTAGGATCTTTCCCTTCATCCCCAGCCTCTGCTCCAGGTGTGGGAGGCTTCACCTCTGCAGCTTTCTTCCCTCCATCCTGAACCTTTGCAGTAGCTGGGACCTTCTCCTTTTTAGGATCTTGCCCTTCATCCCCAGCCTTTGGTGCAACTGTGGATTTTTCCACCTTTGCAGTTTTCTTCCCTCCATCCTGCACCTTCACAGCTGCTGGGGACTTCTCCTTTGCAGGCTCTTTTTTGCCTCCACCTGGAGCCAATTTTTCAGCTGGTGTTTTCTCTGCCTTTGCTGCTGCCTTCTCTCCACCCTGAGCCTTAGCAGCATCTGGGCCTTTCTCCTTTGCAGGAACTATGGCTTTCTCCTTCACTGAAGCTGGGGTTTTCTCCTTCACTGGAGCTGGAGCCTTCTCCTTTGTGGGCTCCTCTTTGCCTCCGTCTGAAGCCTTTTTAACTGCTGGGGCTTTTTCCGCCTTTACCACTTTATTCTCCCCACTCTGTGCCTTTGCAGCATTTGGGGCCTTCTCTTTTGCAGCAGCTGTGGTTTTCTCCTTTGCAGCCTTGGTATCAGCTGGGGCTTGCTCTGCCTTTGCATCTTGCATTCCTTCATCCAGAGCAGTGGCTGGAACCTCCTGTTTTGCAACCACTGTGATTTTCTCCTTTGCAGGCTCTCCTTTGCCTCCATCCTGAGCCTGAGCTGCAGCCAAGGCTGTCTCCTCCTTAGGTTTTGCCTTCCCTCCTTCAGAGTTTGCTGCAGCCAGAGCCTTCTCCTCAGTGGACTCTGCTTTTCCACCACCCTCAGCCCCGGACCCAGCGGGTGTTTCCTCCTCCTTGGGCTTTTCCTTTCCTCCATCCTGTGCCTCAGTTACAGCCAGGCCCTTCCCCTCCTTGGGCTCACCCTTCCCTCCATCCTGAGCCTTTGCAGCAGCTGAAGCTTTTCCTCCTTTGAGCTCTCCTGCAGCTGGAGCTTTCTTCTTCCCAGGCTTATCTTTCTCATCCTTCCCTACACCCTGGGCCTCAGTGGCAGCCGGCACCTTCTGCCCGGTGGATACTGCCTGTCCTCCATCAGATGCTGCCTGTCCTCCATCGTGCTGCACAGCCGAAGCCTCCTCTCCTGGAACTGCTTCCCGTCCATCCTGGGGCTCTGGAGCAGCCAGAGCTGTCTCCTGCTCCGGCTCTGTCTTCCCTCCTCCAGGCTCATCTGTGCCTTTGTCCTGTGCCACGATGGCGGCTGCCACTGTCCCCCCTTGGGGCTGGGCAGCCTGGGGAGCTGCAGGTGCTGCGCTGCCCTCGGCTTCAGGGGGGGCCGTGCCGCCAGCCCCCCCAGTGTCGGCACCATCCGCGCCTCCACCCTGCTCCATGGGACACTCCAGGCAGGAGGCGGCTGCCCTGCGGTGCTCCCGCTTCGGCGAGACTCCTGCGGGAGAAAAAGCAGCAGCTGAGGGCTCGCCGGACCCAACACCCTGCAGAAGGGACGGCAGGACTCGGGCAGTGGCTCTGCTCCTGCAGGGATGAACTGCTGGCATCCAGCAGGGAACTGTGCCCCCGCCGCCCAGCCGGCGGCTCCCGGGCTGGTGGCAACGAGCCAGGGACCCCACGTGGCCACCAGTCCCGACACCGTCCCATTGTGCCCCGATATCTGCCCCGCGGTGACTGATCGATGGCCTGACCCCGGCACCTGTCACCGGATGCCTGGGGCCTCCGACGTGCAAACAGCCAGCGCGGCGCGGCCAGGGTGACAGTTTAAGGCCACATCCCACCATAGCAGGGCAGGAGACAGCGGCTCTGGCCCCGGGCTGGCAGTAGGGATCAGGAGAGGTCAGCGTTCCCGGCACAGCCCCACCACTGCTCCCCCTGAACCACACAGGAGGTCTGGCCATGCAGGCAAACCCCATCTGCACAGGGGCTGCACCCAGCAGCGGCCAGCGTTGCTCGTCCCCCTGCCAGGGGTAACCAGCTCTGCTGAGGGGACCTGTTGGTGCCCTGTACCTGCATTGGGCTCCAGCCCAGCACCTGATCCCCGTTCTGCACTGGGCTCCACTGCCCTCCTGTGCCCGGTCATCTTTCCTCACCCTGTCCCAAAACACCCCCCTGTGCAGCCATCCAGAGCCCAGGACAGCCCAGCCCCAGAACAGACCCACCAGCGACCATCCCAGTAACAGGGAAGTTGCTTGCTGGTCTGCTGGAACAGGAGGTGTAACAGAGCTGTCCCTGGAAGAGTGTTCCCACATCCCACAGCTCAGCACAGGAAGCCCGTGGGGATCGAGGTGTTCTTCCCAGGGCTGGGGGCTCCACTACCCACAGGACCCCTCCACCACCACGCCCCAAGTCAGAAGCCATGGAGACCCCCCCGGCCCCATTACCTGGGTCCTGGTGCAGTGGGCAGTCAGGGAGGCAGCATCCGCACTGTGGCAGCGCCGGAGGGAGCAGCCTCTTCTATCCCGGGTGTAACGGAGCCGGATTAGTGCGGGCAGAGGAGGATCCCTTACAGCAGCGGGAGCCGGCCCACTTCGCCTTTCCCAGCACCTGTTACTGCTGGAGCCCGTTCAAAGGACACGCCACTCTCGCCTGTCCCCCGTGGGCTGGGGACACGCAGACAAGGGGCAGGGGACAGGGACAGACTTGCCTCCTGCTGTCGCACAGCACCACAGGGAGGGCTGGCACTGGACACAGTGGCACCCCAAAACCATCCCATGGGGGTGGCCTGGGTGAGCTGGACAGGGTCCAGATGGCTAAGGTCCTCCAAGGTGCCCACAGGTGACACAAGGTGGCCACTGGCCAATCCATGGGGATGGTGGCAGGGAGCAGCTGGTGATGGTGCTGGTCCCTGTGCTGCTGTGGCCAGCTCTGCCCACTGGCACTGGCCCTTTGGGAGAGCAGCTCCAAAGGACCCTGCGCTGTGTGGGTATGATGTGGCACCTCTGGGCACTGCCACTGGGCCTTGATGAAAGTGACAGCAGCTGGGAACTGGGGACAGGCCAGCAGCTGCAGCCTTTCCTAGGAACCAGGTGAAATACTTATTTTCTGCAAAATCAAGTGTTTTGGGAATCAGGGGAAGAAACAGAGGAGCTAGAGGCTCCAGAGAGGTTGGGCTGTATGTATGGATGCTGCACAGGCATTGCCAGCTCCTTCTGGGGTGCTGCACCCCAGGACACACCTCAGGCACTTTGTGGGGCTAATCCTGGCCTTTGTTGGAGGAGTGGGACTCTTCCCAGGCCTAGGCTGGCCAAGTGCCCCCGGGGAGGCTGAGGTTACCCTGGGCTCCTCCAGCCTCAGCCCCTCCCAGCTCCCCACCCCACAGCCACACAAAGCTCAGGTCCTTCCAGACACCAAACCCAGCTGCTTAAACCTTCCTTGGCTTTCTCCTTAGTTTAAACCTTTTTAAGGTTTAAACTAAGGAGAAAGCAGGTGGCAGGGCTGGAGGCTACAGCAGCAAAGTAGGTGGGGAGGCTGCCCTGGCCAATACCAGCCATGATGGAGCTGAGTCAATGCCACCAACAAGCAGTAGCAGCCCCCAAGAGCAGTGCTCACTTTGCCTGCAGTACCTCTCAGGAGGACCAACACTGCTCAGGCAGTGCTGCTGCTCCACATTGACAAATCCCAGCTCCCAGTGAGCCACCAGCATCTGTGTGCCATGGCCTGGAGTCAGACTTTGCCAGTGGTTCACATGTGGCATGGAAATCAAGACAAACCAGGATGGGAGCACAGCTGTCCTTGACTGCTGCCATCCCACCTGTCCCTGCCCTGGCAGCTCAATGGAAGAGCAATACTTGCTCAGTGGGACTCCTGAGCAGATATGGAGCTCTCCCACTCCAGCTGGGATTTATGGCTTCAGCAAGGCCAGCTCCTTTCCATTCCATTACATGGCAGGACCTGGAATGTGATGAGGACCAGCAGGGATAATGCAGTAGAAGGCACACAGTTCCAACTCACTGATGTACTGATGCAGAGGTTGGAGCATCACCAGCAGCCACAGTTCCTGGTGACAATGACACACACACTGCCCAGTCCTGGCACAGGAGTGGTGATGAGTGGGAGTCCCCCACCTTGACCTCTTTAGGGCCACAGGCAGGAGTAACTGGCCAGATGCTGTGCCTGGCCAGCAGGGACTCTGCCCATCAACTGTCATCGCCAACATACAGTTTGGAATTGCCTCTCCCCTCCTCCAGTCGAAGGCTTGCCAGGCACCTGGAGGCCACCAGTGTCACTTCAGGCACATACTGCCACCACTCCACCAGCCTTCAACTCTGCACCCTCCTGGTAAACCCCAGGTGGAAGGAGCACATCCATGCCCAGCCATGAGTCAGGAGCCCATGAGCCAGAGCCATGCCCCACAGCCCCCTTGGAGCTCTTGGTGTGGTGGACACTGGGATAAAATTCTCCAAGGAGAGCAGAAGCAAGCATTTGGACACCAGCCAGCCTTCCTGGGATGCCTGCAATCTTCCACGCTCCCTGGGAGCAAGGTTGGTCTGGGCACAAATCCCTGGGACAAGGTGAGAAAGCAAAGCCCTGGACACAGGTACGGGGGAGCCATGATACTCCAAAGGCAATAGGTGACCATGGTTTATCATTATCACAGATAAAATTCATTTGTGGGCAGAGAGAAATCAGCTGAAATCAGACCTTTGGGAAGAAGGAATTGTAGAATTGAAGGGCAGTATCTCTTGCACCCCAGGATTTCGGATGCCTTGGTCCAAAACCACACACCCAAGGAGCAGCACAGTGCTCTGGGGCTCTGCAAACCAGCCACCACCCAGCCTTCTCAGCCTGGGCTTGGGGTTTTTTTTTTCTGCCTTCCCATTCAGGAACTTAAGCCAGAGCCTACATTGGCTGCAGCTGGGAAACAGCCTGTCCTGGGGCTATCTGGCAGCGCCTCAAGCACGCTGTTCCCTGGCGACGCCGTTGTCACAACTGCGGCAGCACACTTTAACCTTTACGTTTACCCTGGGAAGGGAGGCTCCGCGGGGCCAAAGCCGGCCCATTCCCGGGAAACCCTACACCCCAGCTAAATTGAGCGGCAGGGCAGGCTGAACAACATCCCCACCTGAATCCCAGCCATGCTGCTGAAACACAAACCAGCCAGGCTGTCTGGCTTAACTGCTTCCATCAGAGCCAGGGCTTCCACCACGAGCTGCCATCGTGTCATGGCAGGTGTCAGCAAGGTGGTGGGGAAAGACAAGGAAAAATCCCAACATCATCAAAAGAGCATCCAGAGCGATGTGGCCACCAGCAGCAACACCAAGGAGTACCAGGACCTGCCCAGGTCCAGCGGTCCTTGCCAGGTTCAGGCCAGGTCACACAAACAACTGCAGAAGTTTCCCAGTGGAGACAGAAGGGAGAAGCAAAGCTGTGATTTGAGAGGATCATCAAGTCTTTTCATAAGAATTTATTCACCAGACAATTTGATCTTGCAACTCAACATGAAAGTCCAGGAAAACATCGGCTGCCTTCTAGTTCCAACTCTAGTCTGAGTTCAGCAAATTATTTTGATAACAAATTGAGTGCAGCTCAACTAGAAAGGCAGAGGAAGATTTTGTACCCAGATCTTCCCTCCTAATCTCCTCCCATGCCTTGCTCTCAAGGCATGTACATAAAGGTGATGGGCTTTGAGTACCGGAATACAAAAATGTTTTTGCAAAATCCACAGTGATAATATAGATTTTACATCAGTTTCTCGATCTACCTGGACTCTAAAGGGAGGTGTTGGAACAGCACGTAGTTAAATCCCAGACTCTTGCTCCCATCCTGTAAATTTGTTCTCCCCAGCACTGGAAAAACCACCTACCACCATTTCCCTGCTGAAGCCTTGGCCAAATCCCATCCTCTCCAACATCCAGCTCCTTCAGGACATGATTTTTACACTTGGTACACTAGAGCAGTTTTCCCATCATGTCACCACTTCCCTCCTAATTAAGAGAACAGGTCCCACACCCCAGCCCGTGAGAACCTGGTGGGTGACTCCAAGCTCATACAAACACCCCAGACCCTTGGAGGCACAGCTGCCTGAGGCTCCTCCTCTGTTTGCAGTGCATGGGGAATACAAGAGGCCATGTTAGGGGGAAGATGTAATGTCTTTTATTAGACCCAAATGATACCATTGGGGAAAAAATACTGCCAAGCTGTCAGGCACACAACCCCTTCCTCAAGGCAGAAGAGGCCATGTAGGGCCATCAGGGAAATCCAGCTGCTTCATCCTTCAGGGATTGGTGGCTGCTCCAGTTCCACTGCCTCATCATCCTGCATGCCTTCACATTCTTCAGCAGCTCATCATCATTCCAGCTTCCCCCTGACTCATCATAAATATTTACTGCTCCTGCTACCCACACACTGCCTTCTCCAGAGCTGGCACTCGAGGAAAAAGCAAGAGCTCCCTGACAGCACATCTGAGGTTCTGTGATGTCCCCAGCCAGTAGCAGAGCCCAAGGAACAGCTCCACCATGACAGAAATGGGGTTAAGGCAGGCAGGTCAGATTCACATGGATTTTCGTTTTTGAGAAGAAGATGCTGACATGTCCCTTGTGCTCCAGCCACTCCTGCAAATTGTCACAGCAGCAGTGACAGCAGTTTTTCTGGCTGTCCTGTAACTCTCAGCTCAGTGACATAGAGCTATCAGCAAAGTTAAAAAAATGTGGCTGAAGGGAGACTGGGTGATTAGATAAGCTTTTGGGCCAACCTCTGCCACAGTTACATAAAGAGCCTCAAGAGAAGGGAAGGAAAATCTGAGACGTGAGCAAAATGGAGCCACGTCTGAGCTCACCATTTCCAAGAACCCACATTGCCCACAGGGTCATTCATCCTTTAGTGCCAACACACTTCCCTAAGCCTCTCATTCTCCAGTTCCTCAGTCACTAACTGCACAAAACCTTTAATTTTTTAAAAGAATCCTTGTATTTCAGCGCAGGTGGCTTTTCCTCTTTTAATCCCAGCACTGAAGTTTGAGGCTGGTGCTCTTTGAAACACTCCCATAGAGAAACCCCAGCTGTTCTGCAATGACATCTCTTGAGCATCACACTTTTTAGGAGAATTCCTGCAGAAACATCATCCCTCAGGTACAATAAATGTTCATCCTGGAATTTAGGTCTCTAATGACAGTATTCCACTGTTACCTCTCTCAATCTAGGAGTAAAACAGCAATTGCTTGATGTACTTTGGCAAGAATGAGACAGCACCTCTAACCACTCCCTTAGCTGGAGTCTACCACCAAGTCTGAACTCTTTTTCACCCAAAAATCTGAACAAAAAGCTACACACTCTGGGACTACTTCAACAGTACCCCAGTTCAGAGGAAATGAAAGGAAATGTTTTCCATAACCACCAAACAAGAAAGTTTGTCGAGTTAGGAAAAATTAATTTTAAGTTTCCCTTTTTCCCCTCCTCTCTTCGAAGCAGCACAGCAGTAGCAAGCAGCCCTACTCAAGGGTTTTTCAGCAAAATATAACGGTAAGAAATCAGAGCACAATACTAAGTAAGAAATAATTATTAAAACTTTAAACTAGATGTGTCCACTCTTCACAATGCCAGCAGTTTTGTCCTCCAGCACATTTGAGCACTTGGGCTATATTTAGCTCTGCTCACTGCCCAAACTGGCCAGAGATGCTTATGGCTCTGTAGCCAAGAGGCCTGCACTGGCAGGAGCTGGGGCAGCAGCTCACAGCAAGTCACTTGCCAGATAAATTGTTCCCCGAATAGAAAGACTTCAGCTATAAAACAGCAAGATGGTTTAATGCTCTAATATATACAAAGAACTGCTTTTAAGTGTGGGCAAGATTTATATTTGTGGTCATCTAAACATTAACAAGGAAGGTCAGACCCACGTTACACTGGCTTGAAGGAACCTCACTTAACACAATTCAGGCTAAATGTAGACTAAAAGGCTAAAAAACAGACACTTGAAAATAGCATTTAGTGTACAAATACAAGACAGCTCTGCCAGACACACACAGCTGTGTGGTCAGTCTTTACCAAAAGACTCTTCTGCATGAAAGGGCTTCAGCCCTCTAGCCAGAGACAGTGAGCAGGTTAGGAATTTTTATTTATGTACGCAACATCTGTATGCAATATTAAAACCTGGTTCAGTCTCTAGAGAAGATGGGGTCTGGATATACAGCAAGGCCAGGAGGCACTGCTGAAATGCCATGGGCTCAGGTAGAGTTTAACTACTCAGTACAACAATCCAACCAAGCACAGGAGTTCAGACTGGGCAGTCATGGAAAAGCAACTGCTCCTTCTCTCCTACCAAGGGAGTGGAGAGGGATGGGATCTCCCTCCAGTTATCACATGGATGCTCATCAGCATCGGAATCTGTCTGAGAAGTTGGGAGACTTTGGCATAGTCAGTGGTTGATCACTGGGCTTCACTTCTACGCTGCGGTATTTGCGTATTGGGTTTGCCTTGTGAACCTGTGAAAAAATAAATATAAGCAAGGGCAAAACAAAGCAAATGGCTGCAGTTATGATGAAGCTGAAATTTGCAGGTGAGCTGTGCCTGAGAGCACCAGACCACCCTGGGCACTGGAGTGAGGTAGTGGGAAAATGCACAGCACATTTTGGGGTTGTTGGTTTTACTAAGATCATTCTGCTTTGATAACTACACACATGCAGCTCCAAAGCTCAGCCATCTCAGCACAGCTGCCTTATTTGTTTGCATAGTTTTGTAGGTTTGGTTTTTTTAAACCAGTTGTGAAGTTAGTGAGTCATCAGTTTGCAAAAGGAAACCTTGAAAAGGCAGTTTTAGCACAGCTCAACTGTGACATTAGCTCCGTAAGGATATTCCCACATTCCATTGGGTTACTTTACAGCCCTTGCTCAGAAACAGCTCACTTACCATTTCTTGTCTTAGCTTAGCAACTTCTTCCTTTTCACGCTCCTCCTGTTGCTGCCTGATCTGCTCCTCATACTTCTCCCTTAAGGCTTCTGCGTCTGCCAATCGCTTTTCAAATTCTTGTCGTTCTTTTGCTCTTCTTTCTGTTGCCAGCTCAAAGCTTTCAGGAACTACAGAACCAGAAAGGCTCTCTAAGTTCAGAAATAGAGGAGATAACATTGGTTCAAAGACAGTCAGGTAAAGCAGAGCAGTACTAATGTCAATGGAAGCCTCCCTTTGGAGAGCTTCCCCTTGGCAAGGGTGGTTAGGAGATACCTCCAGGCTTCAGGAAAAGAGAAAACTTTACTCCCAGACGTGAGCAGTGTTAATGCAGACGTCACCCCGTCATGGGTGTCCTCATGGGAGGGAGCAAGCACACAATTGTTAGTACAAACAAGCTTTTGGCTGGTTTTTATGCTCTACAAATCTCAGTCTACCCAAGCAGTAGATGCCTTCATCTCATTAGAAACGGGAGGGAAAGAGTGACAGCGCTGCAGAAATGCCAGCTGTCTCTGCAGGGAGCTCCTCACATTCTCAGTACCCTTATCCTAAGCTGGCACACATCAATCATCTGCCAATTGCAGCAGAGTTGCTAAATACAGCTGCCATGCTGGAGCAGGACGGGGGGCGGAAAGGAAATCCCCCTGCTCCCAGGGGATACAAGCTGCTAGGTAATTAGTTGATTAAATGCAGGGCATTATTGGCTGTGCTGATGAAGAAGAGGCAACAGCCAGTAAAAACATCACTTAATTGCATCAGTTCTGAGCTATCAGCCAAGCCCATGTAGCAAATACTTGCAACTCTACCTGATAGCATCTTATGTTCCTTTTTGGGCACAAAAGGCTCCTGGTACATCACTGTGTTGGGACGAGCTTTAAAACATGCTGCCTCTTTCTGCCTTTTCAAGTCTTCTTTAAGCTGCAAGAGAAGAGAGCATGTCCAGTGCCAGGCAGAAAGAGACCATTTCCCTGTGACCCAGATTCTGGCACTCCCTACACTGGAAAAGCCATGCTGACTTAGTCAAAGCATTTCTATAGAAAATTATATTAAAGCCAAAATGTGGTATCTCTTATTGCCTGACAGTTGCTCTGCCAAAAATAGCCTGAAGAAAGTTTCAGGTGTCCACTGCAGACTTCACATGAGAAAAGCAGTATATTATTTATGTGTCAATAAATTCCTGGAGATACTCAGCAAAGGAATTCAGCTGCACAAAGCTGCTGCTTAGAAAACAACCCACAGCTGTTCATACAGTTGTGGTAAATTCCATCATTTACCACAAAGTGAGAAAAATAAAAACAAACCATTGACCAATCCTTAACCCATAGCACAAGTCTCATGCCAAGTACAGAAAACTTCCTTGCTCCAACTCAGCTACTGATTCAATTCGAGGAATGCAGTTTCTGTAGTCAACCACAACTCCACCAGCTGATTTAAGTCTGGTCATTCCCATTATCCTTTTCATCCTACCTGCTGTTTCCAGCTCTGGAGCTTGGCAGCTCCCCGTTCATCCACCTGCAGATGGAATGGCTCAGGCTGAGTTGGGGTTTTGACCTTCTTTTCTGGCAGTTTAACTTGATCAAAGTAAGGCAGAGGCAGCGCTTTGAACTTTGGCACCTGAAATAAACAACTCCAAATATTACTTGTCCTTTCCTTGGAAGTTTAATAGACAACAGCAAATCCTGTTGCACTCTTTTTACTGAAGGAGTGGAATCCAAGGTAGCATTTAATTCTTACCTCTTCTTTCTGTAGTTCTTCTATTTTTTTCTCCTTTTGTATTTGTCGCTCTCTGTCTCGGGCATCGAAAGAGAAGGGGCAAACTTCCACGTGCCTCTGCTCTGGCATTTTGGGTTTGAAGGGCACTCCATAATATGGCACAGGATTAGCTTTGATCACAGCCACTTCCTCTTTTTCCTAAAGGGATATTAGCATTAGGATCTGATTTTTTACTTTTGTGTCGGCTGCAACTCCTGCCAAGCAAAGCCACAAGAGCTTTGAATGAGCTCTTTTAATAAGGGGTACAGCAGGGTCACACAAACAGTGGACATGGCAAAAATTAGGAATCCAAGAAATACCAATTTACTGGCATCCTGAACCACAGGCCCAATTCTTCCTTTTTTGAAACCACTCTCAGTTCTGGTAGTCATCCAAATTAGAGTGTAATTATTTAATATCCTCTTGACAAGAGGGAAAGGAAGAAGGATGTGAGGCTTTCAGAATCCTGCTCCCGACCTCAGGGAAAAGAAAGGTCATGTGCAACATCTGCCTTCAGCGACAGAATAGGAAAGGATGAGAAATCTAAGCAGTTCATTTTCCTTATTCACATCAGCAACACCTCAGAAGCCCTCATCAGTGCCCTAGCATTTAAATTATTTAATTTTTAATGAGAATTCAGTCTCTTTAAAATGACTAGCAATAACCAGATTGCTTAAAGTGAATGGCACAGGCAAAGGTAACCACTGGAGGAACTGCTCCCAAGAAGGAAGGAAGAGGCTTCCAGCCCCAGGGCATCCCACCCACATCCAGAGGCATGGCAGGCACTGCAGGGAAACCTGGGCCTGGCTCCAGCCTCATCACAACTGTTACCTTTTCTTCCTCTCTGCCAGACATGCGGGTCCTGCTTCTCAATGTGAAGGCTGGAGACTTGGGAACTGTAACAGGAAGTGCTTTCTTCTCTGGAACACCCTGTTCAGAAGAGCCAGTAAGGAGTTACCCAAGGCCAAGTGCCAAGAAAACACCTCAGAGAAACAACTTGACAGCACAGGACATACCGCAGTTCTTACCTAATGACAGACACTGTTTACTAAGATCATTAAACACATAATGCAACATAGCTACAAACATTTTGAAGCTCATTGCCACCTGAGGTCCATTTCCCAAGCCTGAGTGTTATTAAACTTCTTACCACAACATCCTCCAGGATTTTTGTAGGACATGGCCTGGAATGGAATTCGAAGCGCTCTTCCTCCTGCTGCTTCTTACTCTCACGCTCCTGAATCCTTTTTTCTATTTCCAACTGAAAGCCGATGGGTTGGGTGAGCTCCTTCACAGGGGGTTTCTTGGGCAGGAGTGGCCCACCCTCAAAGATTTTGTGATTGAGTTCTCGAGCTTTGAATTTGTACCTATGTAGGAACAATGGAGACAGCAACCAATTGTACACTGTATGTTAATATGCAGCTCTAGTTAGCTGCACACACATTCTTCCCTTGGCCTTCAAAACAGCAAGATTAGGAAGGAAAACCTTATAGATTGTTTTCCTAGAAATCCAAACCTTTGCCTACAGGTGAGTTTTGAATTGCATGCAGGCTGCATTGGTATATTGGGTTTGCTTTACTCATCACAAGCTGTACTCAATCCAAGATCAGCTCTCCTAAGAGCACTTTCTTCAAAATGAATTGCTTATATTTCACTTCCCTACAATCAGAGCTAAAGAATTATGAACAACCTAAAGGAATCTCAATGGTGTGTGCCACTCATTCTTTTACACAAAAAGGATATTCCAAAGTCGTGATATTTTTGTATCTAAAAAATATTTCCAGTGTGGTACAATCATCCCCTGGAGGACTAGAGTAAGCCCTTACTTACTGTTGAATTTTCTCTAT
This sequence comes from Illadopsis cleaveri, assembly GCA_013399915.1. Classification (NCBI taxonomy): domain Eukaryota; kingdom Metazoa; phylum Chordata; class Aves; order Passeriformes; family Timaliidae; genus Illadopsis; species Illadopsis cleaveri. Next base: position 65,789 of record VXBB01014669.1, read on the forward strand.
TTCCTCTGCTTCTAACTCTGCAGCAGTTTTGCAGGTGACAGGTCTCAAGCGCTGCTTTGTCCGCAGCACTGGTGTTTTGGGGTGTGTGAGCCGAGCCTTCACTGGTTTTTTTGAAACTGAGCCTACAAATTCAAGTCACAGAGACCAGCAGTTAATGGCAAGGCCTGCAAAAGACACAGGCTGTTTGCTCAGAGTAGTCAAAGCATCTCTTGCTCTACCACCATGCCTGTGGACACAGCCAGGACCACTCACCTTCCTCAGACTTCCTGCTCCTCAAATGGTAACGAGGGGGTGTGCGTTTTTGGAATGCTTCTACCTGCTCAGCAAAGGACACATAGTCTGTTGTGGTTTCTTCGAGTTTTCTTTTGTTTCCCTGGGACAGATTGAAAGGTTTGGGGACAGTGGGTCCCTTTGGCATTCGCACCTGGAGACAGAAAACCAGTGTCAGTATGGCCAGGAGGCTTTGATGACATTTCCTTTCCCCACTGAAGCATATTATCTGTCCCTTCCTCTCACTGCAAAGAAGGTAACTAACACCTCACATTAACACAAAAGTTAGCAGTCTGAACGTGCACAAGTTATACTGGGAAACTGTATCAAGCAGATTAAAGCATGAAGTGGAATGACTGGAAAATCTGACATTAAAGGGCTCCTTTTTCCATGAGGTTTCTTTGGAGTCTTGTGGCAACACAGACACACAGGAAGTTTGCAGTCACATTTGCACAACACCTGCCTCTCCTGTGGTAACCTCTCTGTGGGTATCAGCCCAAGTATTGCAAAAACAGCAGGGAGGTGATGGCAAGAATCAGTGAGCTGAGTGCTGGCAACACGCTGGCTCTCACCGGAGAAGGGGGATGTTTCCTCAGTACTGCTGCAAAATCCAGCTCCTTGTACTCATTCCCAGGCTGGCTTTCCACATGCTGTTTAATTCTATTCTCCGTGCAGAAGTGGAAATCAATTGGCTTTGTTACTTGACCAACAGGTCTCTTCATGGGTTGTCCTAGAGGAAAAGAACATGTAAGGACTGGAAGCCTTTTGCTGTGGGGGTAGGATTTGTGGAAATAAAAAAAGCATTTAATTTCTAAAACCAGGTAAGTTTTTAGAGAACTCATCTTTAACTTTTCAAAACATGACATAACCCAAACACACCTGTTTTCCAGGCAGTTTAGAGGCTGATCCACATTAAATGGATCCTAATATTTATTGCAAAGTCTGAAATGCTTGTTTTCAAAGGTACTTGCACAGCTCTGTGCAGCACTCTCCAGCTGAGCCCAGTGCAGCTTCATTTGACAATTCAGGCAGAGCCCACCTGCTCCAGCAATAGCTGCTTTCAGAGACTCCTCGTTCTTCTTCCGCAGCTCCATAACCTCCTGCTGCAACTGCTGCATCTTTTCCAGCTCCTGCTCCTCTGTACTCTTTGCCTTGCTAGGTTTGGTCCTCCTGCAGAAGCACATTAAAAACTAAGATATGCCTTCCTGCATCCCTGGTTATTAGCATGATGTCAGTGCAAGGAACATGCTTATCTCCAATCTCACTGCAGGACCATCAATGGTTATAAAAACATCCTTTTTAGAAGAGATCAGCTTGGGTCTTGTTTGTTCAAGAAATCTCTCAGCTAGCTGCTATTCTGCAGACTCATTTGCTGTGTGTATTCTCAATCCATTAGGAGAACAACTTTTTCCTCAAAAGAAAAGTAAAAGCTTTCCTGTGCACAGCTTCAGCTGGTGAAGTACATTTCATCGTAATATTGTTGCCTTGACCCAGTGTTTACTAAATGTGATACCATCACATGGTAAGTTGAAGCTGAAAACACTCAGCCAGGGCTGTCACCTAAATCAACTGTGATTAGCACACAAGTCACAAAAAAGCCACGTACTTCAACATTGTTGGCGTGGAGGGCATGGTCAGTTTGCTTTTCCCTCTCCCTGGAGAGAGGTCAGGATCCTGCAGGGGCTCGCTCTTTGTGGATGCTTCTGTCACCTTCTCTTTGCTACCAGAACTAAAAGAAAACGTTGTTAGGGCAAACCCCTTGAATTAACTGTGTTCTAAATAAATGACCACCTGCAGTTCTCATCACCATGCATAACATCCCAGCACCTGGTGAGGTCTAAGGTATGCCAGGCTGGCCTCACCTCACCCCAGGCCCAGATATAGACCATCCAGCTTTCCCTGGTACTCTAAGGCTGAAGAAGGGAAGATGAATTACTGAGGTTTTGGAACTTTTCTGGAAAAGGGAGGTATACTGTAGATCATTGAGGTAGAGTGGTGTTTCAAAGATCACACTTCACTTTCCTGACCTCAAGCTTATTACCATATGATACTTCAGTGGTTAAGTTAATTTGAGAAATATTTTAGCTGTGACTCTTTCATGGCTAATGACACCTGGATGGATAAGTTCAGACAAATTTACAGCTAAACTGACAGACACTCAGTAAGAAGGTTAAGAAGCCAATGCTTATTTCATTCACATCTCTACCTCCACACAGAGCAATTCCTTCAGCATTTACAGCCATTTACTGTTCATGAAACCAGTATCAGCAGCCAGTTCCAGCCACCACCCCCTAACCTTCCTGTAAGAACCTTCTCAGCCAGGTGGAAATCCTTTCCAAAGAAACACTTGTATCCCTTTCCCCAGCCCTAAACAAAAGGACTTGGATGACGTACATTCTCATTTTCTTCAAGGGTGGAACATCTTCCTTATTATCCAGGGTATTACCAATTCTCTCTGCCTTGATTCTGCCCGGCTGCTTGCGCTGCTGGGTTTTCCCCTGCTTTGTAGCCAGTTTCCTACCTGGTCTAGAGTAGAACAGAAAGCAGAGGTGAGTTCTCCCACAGATCTAAGGAGACATCTGACCTGGATAACACTTTTTATGTCAGTGTTTCTCCTAACTCCAACACACAAATCATGTTTAACACAACAATCCAAAAGCAGCATGATTTATTAAAGTTTAACAATCCATAAACTAAACATTCTTTGCTATATATGAGCATGCAGAGCCCCTTGCATTCATAGCAAGAATGAGTTCTGCAGATATAAACAAAGAAACTTTATAAGCCACCTCAGTTTCAGATATCCTCACATTCCAGAAGCTCCTGGTGCTGCTGAGTCTCATTTGACAAGTATGTGAGACACTGCATTACATTTCCACCCTAGAGACTGCCCCTCCAGCTTAGCCAGCAGATCAGATGTCCCAATACATGATCTCCATGTTGGAGAACTCCAGCCCCACAGGATGCCCCAAGAACAGCTAGAAATGCAGATCCTGACAGCAAGGACCTGCTTACTTACACTATCATCAATCACGGTACAAACTGAACACAAATATTTCACCTCTGAGGGGCCTCTGCAGGGGCAGCAGCTCTCCAGGTTGCCAGGGAGCCAACGATATTCTGAGGGACTGTGGTGCCCTGGGCACATTCTGCTTCACCATCGCTTTCACCTGAGAAAAGGGCAAGTGTCAGCTCATCTATAAACACACATACACAACAACAGCAAGTAAAACCACATGAGACCTTGCAGATAAAGAGTTTATGAAGATGGCCCCATAAAAGCCTGACAGAGGCCTTTCCATTTTGCCAGGTAAAATTTATTCCCTCCCTGCCACACCATGCCAGCTTACTCATTGCTACATGTTGGGATGGGACAGAAGACAGAATAACATCGGGCTTTGAAAAAGCAGGGGTGCAGTGCGAGACCTCTGCCAGATTTTCTGCAGGAGGAACATTCTCCAGATTGGCTTTTTCGTCTGTAAAGAGAGAAAGACTTTCACTACATACACTGTTAGGAATTGTTAACAATACCTCAGAATATCATTATGAGGTTAACAAAGTCTAGATACAGATGACAAAATTTAAATACAAAAAAACAGAATAAAAGAAGCCCCATGCATAATGAATGATGCAGTTAACATCATGATTAATTGGCACAGAAGCCAGGTCCAAAACAAGGATCACACAACGGTGTCATCCAACAAGGAAACAAGGAGTTGGAAGCAACTTACCAAACCAGGAATCTGCATTGTGTACATCATCCTCATTCAGAGTTGCAAAATTGATGCAGATGTTTGGGACATCAAAAGAATAACGGGATTCTGGCTTAGACATCTTCACAGTCACACTGTCTCCAGGAGTCTTCCGTCTGCACTGCTACAGCCCTTTGGACAACAACAGAGTATCAGTGGAATCATCCCCCACCTCTCTTCCTCTGCAGAGTTTCTAAGGACAGGTATTGGGACAGCCTTTGGTACAACCCTTCTTGCACTTCACACCTTTGGGCAGAACTCCTCATGAGCAATGCAGAGTTTTATTCTACTGCTGATATGCAAAGCTAAGGATATTTCACCACTGTTGACGTTTGCAGGTTCAAAACTATCGGGAAGATCAAGTTTTGACGGGATTTTTTTTTTGTACCTGTAGTTGCTAGAATTGTATTTTTTAAAGAAGTATAAAGTTTTTACAGAGAGCGAATGGTTTGCACTTCCTTCCCTCACCACACACAAAGAAGAGTTCTTACCCTTAAAGGATTTACGAAGCTGATGAGATTCACTCCAGAGAACTGCAATGCACAGCCTCTCTCTCTGAAGGGCTACAAACAATTAACAACACAAAGGTGCTCTTCTACAGAACAAATTGATTTTTAAAGCAGGAAGAGGGTTCTGTAGAACATTGTTACTGGGCAAACAGTCAGAAGGAGGGCAGTGTCAGGCCCTCTTGCATTCCACAGCACTAGCCCGAGGCTGGCCAGGCTATAAACAAACCGAGCACTGTGACCCTTGTCAAACAGTCCCTGCAGTTAATTAATGAAGCACTGACAGCAAGAGGAGTCCCTGTGTCAACAGGTGATATTAAACTCAATGGAACAGGAATAAAGCCAGTGACAAAGTTATAAACCCTGAAATTATAACAAAACCTTCTTGCAAAGGTGTTTTTAAGTGGCCTTGAACAGCTGTGAGGCAAAGCCCATGAGGATGTTATAAAACACTCCCGAAGGAAATCACCTGAACTTTGCTTTTATGAACCCAAGCATTTCCAAAGCAGCATATTCCTAACCCACAGAGCCTCAGCCCTAAACCATCTGTCTAGGCAGACCACACATGGTTCAAAACCCAGATGATGTTCCTCAATAAATAAGAAAATGGTCAAGAGTAAAGCAAAGCAGTGTTTAGGGGGTACCATGCTGGTCACAACCGCTGGCCCCCGAGGATGGGTGCATCAAGAAGCCTCCAGCTCCCCAGAGCAGAGCCGTGACAGTTAAAGGCAAGAATGTCATTAGAGAAGCACCAGCCACACGGCTGGGAAGATGTCAAGGTAGAGCCCAAAGAAGGCAAACAGAAGAATTGGAGCCAAAACCAACTGTAATTGAGCTCAAGACATGGCTGGAATCAAATGCTTTCCTACTGCCCTTAATCAAGATAGAATTTCTGTCAACACTTTAGACTTTTTTAAAAATCAAATGCGTCATCTGCATTCTCCCCTCACCCTCTCCAGTCAGACTCAGAGCTCTGGGCATCATGTTTCACAGCTACTTGTGCCCACTGCTACACTGCTGCACTTTGGAGCTTTTTACTGTGTAGAGTCCATATTCCCTAGTGTCACCCTCATCACTGACCCCTTCTCTCTCTCCTCTATCCCAGACAGAAGAGAATAGTCAGGAAAAGAAAAGGATTGTATCACTGCCTCAGTTTCATACTCTGTTTCTTGAAAGAGACAACAGGGAGATAAAAGTTATTGTGACTGAACTCCAGAAACTCCGTTTCAGTCAGATGAACTCATGGCATCCACTTCTCAAATCCCTACATATCCTCCAAGTCCTGCCCAGAACAGGACTGACTGTGAAGCAGCAGTTCACTGAGAGGCATCCTGCTCCTCCACCCACCGACAGGGGCTAGGACAGGGATCAGCCAGGAATGCTCCAGTGATTTATCACTCCTGTGCCCACCACAAGGCATCTGCAATCCCAACAGGCTCTGCCAAGCACAGCCTGACACCCGCTGCCCACTCCCTGCAGGCATTTTAAAACACGCGGTCATGATTTTGACAGCACAACCACATTTATCTCAATCCAAAATTCTTTCTCTCCACCGCAGCATTCATCCACCAGAAGGGAGGCGTGGAAATTTTTCCTCATTAATAGGGACGTTCCCTAATTAGCAGGCACTGCATGCATTTCCCCAGGCGTGATTACAGGCACGCTGTAATCCTACACAGCTCGTCGTGGATTTAAAGCATGACCCTGCTCTCCCCCACATCCATCACCTCCTGTGTCGACACGGGTGTCTGCAGCGAGCCAGCCGGGGAACCCTCACCCCCGTTCTGCAGGATCAGCTTTCACCTGGTTTGCAGAGCTGCTGAGGAAAGGAAGATCTCATCTTCATGCTTGCAAAAACACCCCAAATTTCCTCTATAAAGCAGCTCTTAATTAAAAACTTCATTTTCTTTCTAGGTCTGCTCTCTCGCTGACCTAAAAGTGCCTCCAGAGCGGCACAGCTGTATGCACAGGGAGGAATAGGCAGTGGGTTCCTCTGGACATCAGGTTTCTTTTGAGTAACTACACATTGGCACGTTCCAGAAGAGTGCCTTGGCATGGTTTAGATTAGTTAGCTTTGAAAAAGGATTACACTAAATTGGAACAAGCATTCCTATCTCAGAGTAAGACGGATGCAACAGCAAGTGCAATAGGTATTTTGGAATAACTTCACACCTCATTCTAATCCAAATTAGCTTTAAAATACTGACACAATTCCATCACAGATGTGTTCAGTGTTTGTCTCAATGTAGTTGTGAATTTTATGCCAACAGCATGAATTGCCTAGACAGAGAAGCCTCCCAGCCATTCAGGCCATGGTGTTTGAGATAGGATGCAGCATTCCAAGATAAGAAATCAAGGTCAGAGAGAGAGAGAGAGAGAATGGAGGAGTTTGGGAGAGTAGCAAGGACAGAAGAATAGTGATAGGGACACAGAAAAGTTGTGATAGGACAGGCTTCAAACTAAAAGAGGAGAGATTTAGATTGGATATTAGGGAGAAATTCTTCTGTGTGAGGGTAGTAAGGCTCTGGCAAGGGTTGCCTGGAGAAGCTGTGGCTGCCCCATCACTGCAAGTGTTGAAGGCCAGGTTGAACAGAGTGGTCCAGTGGAAGGTGTCTCTGCCCAGAATGGTGGTGGGGGGCTGGAACAAGATAAGCTTTAAGGTCCCTTCCAACCCAAACCCAACCCAAACCCGGATCCTGAGGAAAGCAGAGAGATCTGCCCTTTCTTGCCACCTTGAAATGTAGATAAGGCCCTGCTGAACTGGAGATTACAGCTTATCACAACACACCACTGGAACTTCACCAGTTATAGATGTTACTTATGGGAAATCCTAACAGGGTCAGAAAGCACAATAAACAACAACAGACACACAAGAAGGCTATTCTGAGTTACATCAGCAGGTACATACAAAGCCAGCTGATCCACATGCCTTAGAACCCAAGACAGGCAACCAGGAATAAGCAAGAGAAGCTTCTCCAGGACTGAGGCAGCTGCATGGGAATGTGCTCCAGCTATTCCAGGGCCTTCTACTGGGCTTCAACACAGCTGCCACTTAAACACAGGATGCTGCACTAAACAGGCATCTTTAATTCAGCCTGGCAGCTCCTTCATTGTCCTGCAACCCAGAGTATTCTGTTCTTTTTATTGGGATAGTAATCCAAAGTTCCTGGATGCTTTTCAGGGTTAACATGTATGTTGGAACATTAGAAAGGGATGCAATTGCCTCTCTGAAGCTACAGTGTTATCACCACAGCCTGGTAAGAACCATCCCACCACAAAGCCATCACCTGAACTCCCTCTGCATGATGCCAACAGCCTCAGAAAGTCACCCTTCATCCCTGCTTTTCCCTGAGCAGGGTTAAGTGAACACTTACAACACAGTCTGGATCTACAGCTTCTCCCTCCTCTCTCATGCCCCTGGCTCAAAGTTCAATGGGGCTTTTCTACAGCACAAAGTCAACACTGGATTCACCATCCCCCAGAACGCTGCCGTTCCATCATTTAATGCTCAAACTGGGAGACAAAGCCTTTAACTCCCTCCAGGTGAGAGCTGAGACCGCAGAGAGCTCCGCAGACCACCCCGACCGACAGCCATGGGAGGTTTGAAGTACTGGCACAGCCTTTGCTCTGCTACCAGCCCAGACCCGCCCCCATTCCCAAAAATAAACAACCCTGACATCTCGTGCTCCCTAAAAAAGATCCCACAAGTTTCAGAAGACACGAAGATGGGACATTCTAAAAATAGATGTTCAAGGAAAAGTAAATTATTTTTAGCTACCATAACCTCAACTAATTGTTACATTAAGTTGAAGGTCCTCTAGTTTAAAAAAAGCCCCGCATAAAAATAGCTCCCCTACTGCTTTTTTCTGTTACTTGGGCCAGGTTTTGCCTGGTTTGCTTCCCTCCTTTTCCTGGGAAGCAGGATTTGGACTGAGAAGAAGTTACAGAGCTTTCGGCGTGAAATACACGGTTTCATCGGATTTCGTGATTGTTTGAAGACTTAGAACTTTATTTCACTCCCGAGGCACCCACTCCACCGTAAGGCACACACCTGCCGCTCCAGTACCGCGGTCTCACCAGGGGAGCGGGAACCCTCCCGCCTCGGCGGCTCCTCTCGCTGCCGCCCGGGGGCTCTGGGCTCGGCTGCCCCGGGGAACGAGGGGTTCGCAATCAGCCCCCGGGGCTCCGTTACGAGCCCGCCCGCCGGGCGCAGCGACAGTGGCTCCAGCCATGGGCTGAGCGGCCAGAACCGCCTTTCGCATCCGTTTCTCAGCCACGCCCGCGGCCCCGTTAGCAATACCTGGGCTCGGAGTAGGCCCGGGGAACAGCCGCGTCGCCACGGCCGGAGCGAACGACCAGATATGGGGATGGGCTGCGGGTTGGGAAAAGAAGGGCGAGGCCGGGGGTGTCCGGCCGGTATCCCCGCACTCACCTCCGCAACGCCGCCGCCACTCCGCGCGGCGCCTCTGCCGCCTCCGTTAACGGATTTCAAACAGGGCTCGGCCGTCCAAATTCGCCAATCAGCGCCTGGCACACGCCCTTGAAGGGCGCTGATTGGTTGGACCTCTTGAGGACCCGGATTAGCAGACGCCAAGCGACGCAGTTGCGCTCTCCCCACAATGCTTGACGGGAAATGTAGTACAGGCTCGCACAGCCTCACAATGACAGGGCGAGGACCGAACTACAACTCACATAAGGCACTGCGAGACATATTAGACCAATCAGAAAAGGCGGTGCTTTGAGTGTCGTTCTGGACGGACTATCAGCGGCTGGCGGGCGGGGCCCCGGTGCCAGTGTCAACCGCAGCTGCGGAGCCGAGCAGGAGCCTACCGGAGCCAGCCTCTACTCTGTGGCTCTGTCAGTGTCCGCCGCCGGACTTCCACCCGCTGCTCTTCAGCAGATGAGCCTTTCTAACTGCTAGGCCCGGGGAAGGCGGCTTCCACCGCCTGGTAAGCCCAGATAGGTTTCTTGATGCTGTGAGGAGAAAGTGCCCTTTGTACAGTGGCGTTATCGACCCTGTGTGCTGCATAATCTTCCCCGAGGCCTTGCAGAGGGATGGATAGGCAGCTGTTAACGGCGCGGCAGGCCCTGGCTGCCACAATCGCTTTCACTGCTCCAGCACTGCCTGCACAAACCTCCCCTCACAGCCCCCACGGGCTCCCTGAGCACTGTGGAGGCACAAAACACCCCATGTTACTCCCGGACTGCTGTGAAGGGACGGCGGCCTTGTCAGCGGCAGGGCTGTGCCCGCAGGGCGCGGCGAGAGCGGAGGCCGGGACTCACCCCGCCGTGACCGCCAGGGGGCGCCAGAACGCCGCCCTATGCCCGACACTTTCGCGCCTGCGCAACGACACAGCCGGCATAGCGCATGCGCACTATGCCCCCGCGCCGTCCAACCGACGCTCCTCGCCCAGCCTCGAGGCGCCGTGCGCACGCGCACCGCCCCTTTGCTGCCCCCTGCCACCCTACCGCACCCCCCCGGCCGCTCG
>VXBB01014669.1:76529-94530 GCA_013399915.1 Illadopsis cleaveri
CGCACCCGGTGAGATCTGGGGTCTGCTCGGAGCGAGCTTGGGGGTCCCCGGGGCTCGAGGCTGGTTTCTGGGGAAGGGGGTGTTGTGTTGGGTTCTCCGTGCGGCTTCAATCTGGTGGCCCTGAGCCTCGGCGTAGAGCTGCGGGGTGATCTCAGTATAATGATAAGCTATCGGTGGTAATGGCGCGGGTGCATCTAAGAGCTGTGGCATTAACCGTTTCGGTGCCTCTCTCCTCCTCTGTGCTAAGGTCAGATGTTCCCATCGGTCGCGAAGAAGAGGAGTGGAGTTGGAACCTGCTAAGTGTTGATCTGCTTGTGCTCCGGACCATGGACTCATTGAGGGCGTCCCAGGTGTGAAAATGTACAGCAGTAACCGGGAGTTAGTGATTGACTTTGTTTCCTACAAGCTCTCACAGAAAGGATACAGCTGGAGTCAACTGGAGGAGGAAGATGAGAACAGGACTGACTTTGCAGGAGAGGAGGACGAGGTGGATGGCGTCCTCAACGGGAGCCCCTCCTGGCACGCGCCTACCAGCCACATAGTGAACGGAGCCACCGTGCACCAGAGCAGCCTCGAAGTCCACGAGATCCGTCGAGCAGCCGACGTGAGGCAGGCGCTGAGAGAGGCAGGGGATGAGTTTGAGCTGAGGTACCGGCGGGCGTTCAGCGACCTCACTTCCCAGCTCCACATCACTCCCAGCACGGCGTATCAGAGCTTTGAGCAGGTAGTGAATGAACTGTTCCGCGATGGAGTGAACTGGGGCCGCATCGTGGCTTTCTTCTCCTTCGGAGGAGCCTTGTGCGTGGAGAGCGTTGTTAAGGAGATGCGGGTGTTGGTGAAACGCATCGTGTCTTGGATGACCACGTACTTGACCGACCACTTAGATCCCTGGATCCAGGAGAATGGCGGCTGGGTAAGAACACCTCTCCGTGGTGGGGGTGGCTGCCTATGCCCTCCCTCGCTCCAGGCTGGCAGTGGGGCCGGTCAAACCGGAGCGCAGCTCTCTGCAATGTTTGTGCTAGAGCTTGTCCTACCCCTTGCAGGGAGCATAAAGGGGTGTGTGGTCTTGCCCTCTGTGCTCTTAACACTTTGTCCCAAGAGGGTCAGTCCACCGTGCTGACACAAACAGTTTGTGCTCAGATATGTTTTTCTCCATTCCTGCTTTCTCTCCTTCTCCCTGGATGTTATGTAAAAGACCTGTTTTTCCAAGAGCATTTGGAAATCTAATGTCATCCAAGCTTGTTCTTCAAGCAGAGCCCTGCCTCTGGGGCATGTTCCCGGTGTCATTAACAGCAGGGAGTGGAGCTTCCTCCTCTCCGAGGCAGTGCTGGGGTGGGCTGGCTGGTGGTTTGCAGAGGTAACAGCTACTTCTTCATTCTGGAAACAGCACTTGCCTTGCTCATGGTGAAGTGAATCCCACAGCAGATCCCGGTGGGTGGGTGGGCTTCTGGGACTGTCTGAGCTGGTGTGGTGGGAGCCGGAGCTGAGGTGGAGGCAACCTCTGTGCTGGGGAGCTGCTGAGTCCGCAGCTGCTTTTCCCTTGGCAGGGAGCAGTGCTCCCAGCTGCCCCAGCAGCAAACCCTGGGAGCTCTCAGTGGTGAGGTATTAACATGAATAAGCATTTCTTCAGGAAGCATTCTTGAAATGCCGGGTCTGGCTGTGCGGTGCAGCCTGGGACTGCCGGCGGGAGGTATATGACCTACAGATGTCTGAGTTTTCATTTGGCTTCTGCATCTTAGTGATTCCCTGCTGGTGTAACCTTTACTGGTTCCCACTGGAAAGAGTTCATGCTGTCAGCATGGGCATCTAAACAGTGGAGAAATGCCTCCTTGCTGGGAGCTGAGGCCTCTCGGCCCCCTTCAGCTCACAGTCCATCGGCAGAGCCCAGCATTTTGGGAAGGGGACAGGAGCCTTTTGAGCCCAGCGTTGTGCTCTGCACCCTCCTGACAGAGAAGAGGCTCTCGTGAGCTCCCTGTACCTGGCCAGCGACGCTGGGGACCCCGGAGAAGAAGGGGAGCTGGTGCACCCAGGGAGAGGGAGCTGGTTCAGGAAGGGTGAAGGAATTCCAGGAATGTGACCGCCCTGGGGCACTGCCTGGGTGGGGCTGCTCAGGCAAGGAGAGGAGTTTGGTTTCGATTAATAACCCGGGATCTGCTGGCCATTTCATCTGGCTGTATGTGGCCCATTAGCTCTCTCATCCTGCAGATAACCCTGGCCAAATGCAGAGTTCTTTCCCCCTCCCTCTGCTTTTGGCTTTTAGAACCACAGATTAGTCTTGGAATTAAGTGATCAAACTGAGGTTTCCAAGCTAGTGTGGCTGTTGCTGTTAGTGACGGATTGGGCTGTATCCTGGAGACCTAGGCGATAATGCAATCTGATTTTTTGTAAATGAACTCTCTGGGGGATTTAGATTAAATCACTGGTGGAAAATCACTGGTCCCTGCATGAGGGGAATGAAACACCTCCTCCCTCTGTTCCCCACCCCCAACCATCACGATTCAGACTCTTCAATTTTTTTTGTGTCTGTCTCTAAATTAATTGTTTGGAACAAATATTTGTTCAACAGATTGCGGAAGGGTCAGGACTCCTCTCTATCTGACCCGCCCACCAGCTCTCGCTTTGAAAAGCGCCGGTTCCCACTCAGGGGACCGCCTTGCTCTCTTGTTCTAACCTTGAACCGGGCTTTTAACTTCCCTGCCCAGGTTGTGCTGCTGCCTGGGCTGTGCTGGGAGCTGAATGGAAGCCAGGCAGGGTGGTGAAGGACAGAGTGTGGGGAGTCCACACCACCAGCCACCAAAATACCAGTGCTGGACAGTGTTGCTGCTGCCAGCCTGTTGCAAGCCCTGAGTACTCATTTGACATCTTGGCTGTAGCTTTCTTCCACTCTCAGCTTTCATCATGTCCCTTCCTGGAGGCAGCCATGCCACTCCACACCAAGGGATAGAGGCCATAAGAGCTCCTGAGTGCCTGACGTGTGGGGCGTGCATGGGGGTGCTTTGCTTTCCTTTGCTCTCGCGTGATTCCAGCTGCAGGGAGAAAGCCACTGGCTTTCTGCCAGCTCTCCCTGCAAGAGGAGTGCCACCCTGCTCTGGCTGTGATGGAGCCGTCCCTCTCCTGCCGCCCTATTTGCACAGGGAGTCTGTTTGGTGCATTGGAGCTGTTAGAGCCTGTCCCATTCAAACAAAGCACTCCCGAGAGGTGCAGCAGGCAGGTCCTGGTGAGAGAGATGCAAGTTCTGGCAGGCCAGCTTGGCAGGGCCCAGGTGGTTTGTGTTTTGGAGCACTGCAGCACTTCTCTTCCTGGAAAGCCCCTCTGAAAGAGGGAAGGAGCATGGCTCCATAACGAGTGCTGCACAGCCCAGTTGTGTAGGAAGCTCTGTTTCATTCCCCACCAGTGGAACAAAGGCAGCATAAGAGGGCCATGGGGTGCAGGTGCCTTTGGAGGCTGCTTTGTGCTGTGCTGTAGCAGTTCTCTTGAGAAAGCAGGTTTTGAGGCAAGGGGAAATAGTAAATCTTGCTTCATAACGTTAACATAGGAGCGTTTTGTCACATTTACTGGCTCTGCCTTGGTTTGCCCTCCACTCTGCAATCTGGCACTGGGAAAACAAACAAACAAGAACAACCCAAGGGGAACATTTAATAACCAGCCAGAAGAGAGCTGCTGCCTTGGCAAGCCATCACATCCAAAAAAGAGGCTTTCCTGGGGCAGTTGCTTTGACCAGGACCAGGTCCCACTAGCTGTGAAGTTGAAATGGTGATGCCAGTGGGGATTGGGAGTCGTGGAGGGAGAAATCTGGTGAGTGGGAAGGAAGGAGGGGGAAGCACAGGGTAAACGAGAGAGAGCCTGGCAGGCAGAGATGTACTGACCGTGCTTAATCTGTTTGAGAAAGGAAAGTGAGCAGTAGTTCCTGCCTGGCTGTGACCCTCCAGTGCATGACAGCTTTTCCTTCAAGGCTAAATCCACATTCAGAGTGGGATTTTAAGGAGGGTTTTCTGGATGAGCTTGGAGTTAGATCTGCGGATATAGTGTCAAGAGGTGTATGGGGCATATGGTGGGGACCAACATGAAGGGGCTGTGTCAGGCTAGAACTGAAAGTGAACAGGATCCTTAGCACCAGTCTATGATACATGAATCCCAACAAACTGTACTAGGCTGATGGAGAATAAATTACTTCTGGCTCAGTGCTTCCTGGGTTCTCAGTTGACCCTGACCACACAGGACTTGGTGTGCTGGGACATGTGTTGTGTCACCCTGCAGTGGACTAGAAGCTTGTGATTCTCTTTGGGGAAAACCCTTTGAAGATGTCAATATAGCAAGCTCATTTTTATCTTTTAAATTTTTTTCTGAATGGTAGGAAATGACTCAGCCTGTGTCATATGACAGCACACAGCTGGGATTTCGTCCTGTGCTCTGGCTCCAGACTCCTCAGTGGTTTCAGGTTGAGAGTTAGACTTTGATTCGCAGCTCTTTGGAAATGCTTTTTGGCCTTGCGTCTTGTGTCCCAGGTAATCCTGCACAAGCTGTCCCTGCCACTGCCACATTTCCTGGGAGTGTGGTTTGCCAGAGTTCTGCCCTTCTGAGTCTTACAGGTTGGGTTTCAGGGATGCCCCAGCACTTCTAATCCTGTTTGAGATCACAGCCGTCCATTCCACGTGGTGGTCAACGTGCAGCAGAGCTGACTCACTGGAAGTGACTGAGCATAGCCAAGGCCATGCTTTGCGGTCTTGACAATGAATCCTGTGGCTTCATCTCAGGCTGAGAGAATTGGGGTTGTTCATCCTGGAGAAGAGAGAGCTCCCTGCCAGTGCCTGAAGAGGTTCCAGAAGAGCTGGAGGGGGACTTTGGACGAGGGCATGGAGTGACAGGACAGGAGGGAATTCCTCCCCACTGTCAGAGGGTAGAGTTAGATTGGATATTAGGGAAGTTCTCTGCCCTTTGAGGTTTATGAGACACTGGCGCAGGTTGCCCAGAGAAGCTGTGGCACCCCCATGCCTGGAAGTGTTCATGGTCAGGTTGGATGGAGCTTTGAGCAACCTGGTCTGTGGTGCTCAGCTGTACTATTGCTTTGCACTTTGTCCTCGGTAATTATTTTACAGCCTTGATCCCTTGCAGCTGAGACGATGGCCCCGCTGTCATCACCTGCATGGGGTGAAAAAAATACTGTGCTCCTGCCAGTGGGGTTCCCCATGTCCCTTCTCAGTTCTAAGTATTCCTCCCTGGCTGTGGGAGCTGCCAGCAGTGTCCTGGCTGAGGCTGTTCTGCCTGGAGCAACCAGCCCAGGTAGCTGTATCCTCACTGACTGCTGGAGATCTGGGCTCAGTGTGCAGATCCCTGGCAGCTCCTCACCCAGCCTTCGACCTGGGAGGCTTTTCTGCAGTGCTCTCCAGGAAATGCCATTGGAATGACTTCCACTGCAGCTTCCTGCCCGGCCCACAGCAGCATTCCTGCCGCTAGACCAAGAGCAATGCAGAGGCTGAATTCAGAGCTTTACTCTTTACCCCCTTTACTCGTTCTCCTTCTTTGGGGCCCTGCCTGTTTTCCTTGCTGCCTCTCGGTGTGTGGTGCAGTTTGATTACGTTCCTTAGATCTGTGATTACAGCAGGCGCCTGGAAAGCCAAACTCCTGCCCTTGGCTGGCTGTGGCTCAGAGCAGCCCACTTAACCCCGGGGTCTTTGAGCGAAAGGGATAGCATTTCCTTTGCTCCCAGGGGAGCCACTGGCAACTCTGATTCGTAAAGCACTCTGAGGCTCTTTAATCCGAAGAGCTGAGTGTCATTTAAAAAAAGACCTGTGAAATAATTAACAAACTGTTTCTTGCTGCTCTGTGTTCACAGCTGCTCTCAGTAATGTCATTCCGCCTGCTCATCCTGCTCCTCTCTGATGCTGGAGCCGGGTCCCTGGAGCGCTGCCCGGGGTCTCTCCCTGCTTCAGCAGCAGTGGGGTGTCCCAGCACAGCAGAAGGGGTGGGTGGGAGCTCTCTTTTCCCCAGTGGAAGCTGCAGCTTATTCTGTGTGTGTCTGGGCTGCTGTGCCTGATTTCCGTGGAGCTCCGGTATGGTTTGTGTACATGGTTTCCCCCTGGGAGCAGGGACGTGCCTGCAGCACACACTCAGTGCAGCTGAATGGTGGTGTGGTGCTCTGAGACCTTTGCTGAAGCTGAGAAGGTTTGGTTTCCTTTGGTTTTTACCAAGCAGCTGGCGGCTGTAAGCACAGTCCCATCTTGACATTACAAGGAGTATTTCTCTAGCAGCTCTTTCCTCACTAGCTGTAAAGCCAGAGTATTCCCAGGAGGAGCTGGGGGAAGGGAAGGGATGGATATCAGTTGTAGAAGTCTTGCAGACCTGCTGAACCAAGAGGCAAGGGATTAATGGTGGCTTCTGCTGTGGGAGCAGAAGGGGGCTGGGGGCAGCTGCTCTGTCCCCTGTGGGGACCCCAGAGCAGCCGGGATGTTGACCTACCTGCTGATTCAGAGCGAAGGTATTCACTGCGGGTGGCTCTGCCTTGCGGTGGCAGGAGAGCAGCCACTCTCCTCCACCCTCCACTCTCCTGCTCCACCCTCCCGCAAGGGAGGGATGTTGCCCTTAAACACTATTGTTCTGAGCCACTAAAGATCAAGGCACAGAGAATGGGCATGAAAGGGAAGCGCAGTCCCTCAGTGCCAGAGTACCTCCTTGCTTTACTGCCCTGACCTTGAACACGGAAACTTACTCCTCCCTGCTCCTCAGCTGGAAGGATGTGCAGAGGGGTTCTTGGTGTAAGATCTCTCTGAAGTCTTGCTCCTAATCATCCTTGCAATGCCAAGAGCTGAAGTTAGGGAACATGCATTCCAGAGGCGTGGGAGAGCTTCTCCCACAGTGCACCTGTGGAGGGAGGCAGTGGGGCAGGCTCAGGGCACAGGCTGGCACCCATCGTGGTCAGGTGGGGAGAAGGCTTGGTTACTCTCTGCCACAGCAGAACAGCCCAGCGGAACGAGGGTGCCAAGGGCTGCTGGGAGGCAGAGCCGTTAGCAGATGGCTCCAGCTGGGCTTACCGGAGAGCAGGTGTGGGTTTCGGGAGCAGCCTTTTAAGAGAGATGTCAGTTTTGAACCCAGGAGGCTCAAGGGGCTGAGCCGTAGCTGCCACAACTTGTATGCTGGGGAGCTGTGACCTAGTTGTGCTGTAGAAATGCTCGGTTTATTTTTTATTTTTAGGTATTTTGCTTATTTTATCCTCATGTTTAATTTAGTTAGCAAAAAAAAGAATCAGAGGGCTGAGCAGTGCTGGGAAGGACTGCTGCAGGCGGGAACGCCCGCTGCAGCTCCGTGCAGCCAGCATCTCTCCAGCCGCCCGTGTCTTCTCTCGGACACGTGCTCACGTGTACCAGCCCAGTGCTGTCTCTCAGGATCTCTTTAATGGGAAACCCAGTGCACTCAGCGCTGCTGCCTGCCTCCGGGGTAGCGAGGGAGGGAGGGAGGAGCAGGATTCGGAGCATTAACCAGAGAGGCTCCCGTGGCCACAGGGACTGTTTGAATGTTGTGCTGTAACTGGTCTGCCTTCCCTCTGCTGCTGGGAGCAGGAAGCTGGGGGAGCTTGGTGTTTCAGGGGGCTTTGGGCTGGTTACTTTTTCGACTGCTGCTTGTCTCTGCACTGGCACAGCATGCCCAGGGAAGGGTAATGGGCTGTATCTGCAAAGAGGGAAGTTTCAGGGGGTTGTGCGATTCCCTTGGGGAGAGCTGTTTGAATTTATTGCATTATCCTCCTTCCTGCTCAAGCTTGTGTTTCAGCTGTGTCTGCAGACGTAGCTGCTGATTTAAGTAGATCCAATTAGTAGCTAGCTCCTGGCATCAGTATCCTGCTTGGGGAGATGAGCCCTGGAGATGAGGAGCCTCCAGTGGGAGCAGGGCTGGGCTCAGCCGTTCAGCCCCTGTTCCCGATCTAGGATGGACCCAGAGTTCCCCGGCTCACAGCCCTGCACCTGAGCTCAGAGGGAAACAGAGACAGGTGTCCTGCTCCGTGCTCTGCCTGGCCAAGAACAAAGAGCAGGCAGGTTCTCCCTGCCTGGTTCCTACTGCTGCCAGACAGGTGCTCTTAAGAGTGAAATCAAATACTCCAAAACATGACAAGCTGGCGGCAGGCAGGGCTTGGAGCAGGAGCTGGAGCTGCTCATGGTGGGACTGTGCAAGGGGCCTATGGTCAGAGCTGTGCAGTGACCTGGCTCTAGGGGGTAGGACTCGAAAGGGAGCTGCTGGAACTGGCTGCTTTCTGAAGGAGCATGGAAGAGGTTTCTTTGGAGGATGAAGGGCTCTCTGTGAAGCTGAGAAGAGATCTAGGCTGGTGTGAAGCTGGTTTGGTTTGAATGCAGCTCGTGCCATGATCAGGTGGAGCAGGACAGCTGTCTGCATTGCTTCTCTGAACAGTACCAGTCCCACTTGCCCATCTCCCTGGTTTGTGCCACCATTGAGGCTGAGGAAGACTGGGGACACTGTCACTGTTGTGTAGGGAGGTCTGGTGGCAGTACGTGGCATTACTCTCTGTGTGTGACTCGTGGTGAGCTGGCTCAGGGTTCGGGCTGGGTGTGTGTGTGGCCCTGGGTAGTGCCTGGGTGACATATGACTTACATATGGAGAAAATGAGGGGTTGCTACCTGTAAATCAGCCGTCATGGAGTGTTGCAAGTGCCTCCAATCCTATACTTGTATGGCTCACCAGCATATTAAACTTGCTGGAGAGCTAATGTCTTTTAATAGAGCAGCTGACCTCATTTAGAAGCTTCCAGTGCACCAGCCAGTGATTATTTCATGCAACAACATGCATGGAGGAGCCCAGGGCAGAGCACAAAGTCTCCTTCTCATGCTGCACTGCTCTTTCTCGTGTTTGCTGCATCAGCTGCCTACTGTGCTTCCTGCCCTCAAGTCAGCAAGGATTTTGCTAAAAGGGACTTTGTGGCTTGAATAATTTGAGATTTCATGGAGCTAACAGGAAGTGAAAACAGAATGAGCACATCTTCCTCCTCTTCCTGCACCTCCACCCTTTCCCCTTTTTCATTCAAGAGGCATGTAAGAATTACAGCAGCCTCGTGAGGTGCCAGGGCTGAAGTGGGAAGTGGTAACACAGCTTGGCTATTGCTCCTCCAGGATGCTGGTGGACGAGTGGCTGAGGCAGGAAAACCAGGCACCTCTTGCCCAGGATCCATCTCCTCTGGGGACCATCCCTGCACTCAGCCTGGCTCCTTTGAGCTCTGGTAACACCAAAATTCCCTGTGGGGTGGGTTTGGTGAGGCTCACAATGCAGCTGAGGACCAGCAAGAGCTGTCAGCATCGCCCCCTCATCCCCTGGCAGGAGGGAACGTGGCTCAGCAGCCGGGCACACGTGAGCATGGCACATCTCCCCGGCACAGGTTTCCCCACGGTTACACAAGGGCACGATTGCACAGGAGCTCTGACGTCCAGGAAGAGCAATGACAAGGTGAAAATTGAGCTCTGTTCCCTGGGTGCCAGTGGCCCTGCTGAGTTGCTGTCCGGCACAGCGAGCTGGCCACAGCCCTCTGCTCCCCGGCCCCGCGGGCAGCAGATAACCGGGACATGAAAGCAGGAGCCTTCCCTACCCCCCGAGCGCGCCCCTTGCACAAAGGCTGCTCTGCTGCGGGGCTCAGACACCATCTGTCCGGTGGGGAGAAGCATCAGAGAGACCGTCTTTCCTCGGACTATTCCACTTAATGCCCTTTGGAAAACAATCCCATTCCCAGCAGGTGCTAATCTCTTGAGTGGATCCGGCTCAGCCAATGTGTTCTTCGCTGTGCCTTTGTACCAGAGCCGTGTCTCCTGCCATCCTCGCCTGCCCTGCCGAGCAGGCCCGGTGCTGGCCAGGGCTGCGGCACCTTCGGGAGCCCTCAGCCTGGTTAGCTCTGGGAGGAACACTGATGAAAGATGGATGCAAGTGGATTAGATTAGTCATTCACATCGTCTCCGGCTTTAATACACATGAATGTTTCAGCAGATTTCTGGAACGGAGAGTGCAATTCCCTGCTCTTCATCTCGTGCTGTGCACAGCAGTCTCCTGGGGCAGGGACGGGGGTTACAGCTGTCACCGTAGCCTCTTTCATGTATTTGGAAAACGCTGAAATTGTGCTGAATGGTGTGGGGTTATTGCAGGTTCCCTGGAGCCGGTGATGAAACCAGTTTGACAGAAGGCTGCCGTGGCAAGGATTAGGGCTGGAATGTGCTAGTGAGGGTTTGTTTCTGGTTAGAAAAAAGCTGGCTCTGGCCTGGGGTAGGCTGGAGCCCCGCAGGTCTGTTGGGCTTTGGCCCAAGGGACAGCCTCCCTGCCGGTCCCCCCACACTGCAGCCCCACAGCAAAGCCTGAGTGAGAAGAAGAGGGGTTGTTCTTATTTAATTGACTCTTTCGAATTTATGGCTGCCTCCTTCCCAGTCAAAGGTTTCAATGACTGCCCTGGGATTTGGGCAGGGACAGCACCCCAGGGTCCACAACACCCCAGCACCAGCTCCAAGGGTAGGAAAGGCAGGAGAGGCAGTGGGTGGCAGGCATTCCCTGCCATTGTCATGGAGATCAGCAGCTGCTTCCCTGGAGGTCACCATTTGCATAACAGTTAGAGCTGAGTCTCTGGAGTATTTGCACCTGCAGCTGCTGTCCCCAGAGCCCCTTCCTCTCTCTGTGTCCCAGAGCCCCTTCCCCACCCCATTCTGAGCCTGCCTGAGGTTGCTGGTGGGGACCAGTGGGGTGAAGCTGCAGATCTTCTCTGCCTATGGAAGGGGGATTGGAACTAGATGATCTTTACGGTCCCCTCTAACCATTCTAAGATCTGTATTTCTATGGGGAAGGTCAGACCTGCCTTGGATGGCAGGTTCCCTTGCCATGCTCCTGAGTCAGGTGCTCCCCTTGACCTCCACTGCCCAGCGCTGCAGGCAGTCCTGTGACCTCTGCAGTCATACTGTCCCTGCTGCCCTCCTTTCAGGGCTGAGAGTGGTGGGGGCTACACGTGGATACAGCATCAGGGGGAGCAGGGCAGAGGGAGAACCTCTAGGATGTCTCTTCCATTCATATCGCAAAGGGACCCACAGAGCTGTGTTTACAGGATTCCCAGTGCCTTTGGGAAGACTTATGTTTTCTTTTATTCTTAAAGCTCTCAGCTGCCTTTTCCCCCCTGTGTTTCACCTCCAGGTTCACATATGCCAGCCTCATGTGGTGAGCTGGCAGCCCAAAGGGGCTCTGGGAGCAGGTTGCTGTCGATGCAGGGCTTTGTTGTGGTCTGTGCTGAGCTGCTGCTGCCTTTCTTTTTCACTCCTTGTCTTGCTGCTCAGCACAAAACTGTTCCCAGCATCTCATTAACAAATGTCTGGTCATCCAGATGACTCTGCTCCCGGCCGGCGGTTGCTGTTAGAGCTCTGAGCAGGAACACAGCTGTACTTACGGTGAAGGTAAAACAGAAACAGCCTTGTTTTCAAGGGAAACATTGCCTTGTGATGAGAATGCCTGGGTTGGGAGTCAGATGCTGTGGCTCATGCTGCTGGCTCGCACACAGCGCTGGGAAAAGCACTTAACCTCCTCATGGCTCTGTCGATCCATTTGGGAACAATGCTGACTTATCTCGAGGGAGGTTCTGGGGAACCAGCTCATTTTTGATAAGGCACATCAGGATCCTTGGGTTAGAAAGTCTGTTGTGCATGCTGAGCTGGGGGTATGTGTCTCCCTGGGCTGGCTGGGTATCGGAGCTGTGGGGAAGCTCCAAAGCTCCTGCAGGAGTCTGAGTCTCCATGTCGAAGTTTGGCCAAGTTCACCTGAATACTCCTAGTAGAGCCTGACTCTTCTCTGCTGGTTTTCAGAGCTTTGTCCTGGTATCTCAGTGACCTCCATACCCCTCACCCCCTTGTGCAGGGCAAGCTTTTAGCCCCAAACTGCCAGAGCCCTCCTCTCTCCACTCTCCTGCCTCACCAGAGGCCAGATGGGAGTTTATTGCCCACATCTGCTTCCTTCACCTGCCCTCATGGCTCAGTGCCACCGAATCCTCTTTCTCCAAGTGCTGGGGCTTATCTTGAAAGAGGAACCTGCTCTGCTCAGCCTGAATGAGATCCAGCAACTGTTCTCCCTCCTGCGCGGGCAGCACTGGTGAATGAAACCAACCAAACAAAGGAGAGCCTCAAATTTTACGTGTTCCCCTTCCCAGGCCAGGATGTGAGTAGTGTCTCAGCCAGAAGTCATACTTCTTTAGTCTGCTCTCCCACCTGAGACAGAGCACTTTAGGTCAGACCTGCTCCTCTTGCCTTTTTGCCACAGAGTTATGTGTGGGCATTGGGCAGTGTTTAAATGGTTACTGCATCCCCCACAGTGCTGGGCTGCAGTTTGGGACTCTGAGTGTTGGGAGAACTTTTGGCACTGCAGAACCTCCCTGCCCCAGCTCTAGGGGTTGGTGGAGCCTGATTCTCCAGGTTCTCTGCCTCCTGCAAGCAGCATGTGCAGCAGGTGGGAAGCATTCCCTGCCCTAACTCCTCCAGCAAGTGATGTTTTAGGCTCCAACAAGAAAATGTGGATTCCTTCCCCAGCTCTGGGGAGGAGAGGCAAAGGCAGGGGATTGCCTCTTGCATAGGAATAAGATCTCTGCTTCCTCATTGCCTGCTCCGGAGCATCCTCCTCTCGGAGGTGTCAGTCACGGGGTGGGGAAGGGGATGTGACGGGCGTTCTGATGGAACAGCCTGTCCTCTGGGGTGGAACAGGCCCACGGATTGAGACACTGACGTGCTGTTGCTACCACAGTCCTTGTGATCAACTCAGGAATTCCAAATATTTCCTCTCAGATAAAGGTGACTGGGGGAGGCCAGAAATATCTGGACGTGTCTGGGCAAGCCTGAGATCCAAACACCAGGACAGAGAGGTCAGGATCAGTCCTGGGAGTGCTGGGCTTCAGGTGCGGAGCGGCCGAGGCCCGGGATGGTGTGGGAACAGAGCAAGCTGCTTTTCCCTAACCTTCAACCCGCCCCGAGCATGGGCAGGGAGGACTCTCCTGCCTGTGTTCCCACTCCCTCTGGCCTGGGATCTGGTTCCCAGGGGACACATCTGGGATCAAAGTTGTGCAGAGACTGAGCTATCACAGCTCCTAGGGTGGTTTCCTCAGGGACAGGCAAGGCACTCTCCTCAGATCCCCTACGGCTCCCAGCTGTGGCTCCAGCAGCTGCTGCTCCCTTCCCAAGGGAAGGAGAGGGGCTCACATCCCCTCCCTGCCCGTGCTGAGCTCTGGCTGTGCTCCTCTTTGCCTGTAGCACCCGATAGCTCTGCATTCACTGTGTGCCATTTATCTCTCCTTCAGCAAACACTTCCTTTTCTTGGAAGCAAGGGCTTCTTGGAACTGCCTTTCCCCAAGCTCAGCAGCACATGCCATGGAAAAAGCAGCATGGAGAACTGGCTGCCAGCCCTCCTTGGCTCCCTGCCCTGCTGAGGGGGCCTCTCCTGGTGCCTGCCCCATGGAGAGGCTGGGTAGGTGTGTGGGACTCTCAGTGGGGCAGGTCCTACTGAATCCCTGAGGAAATCAGATTTTCTGGGGAATACGTCACAAGGTTGCAGCCACCTTCCTCCAGCTGAGTGTTCTGCAGCCTCAGGTGCTGTGAGCAAGTGGCTGGGATGTGTGTCCAAGGGAAGGACCATCCCTGGAGCGAGGGCCTCAACACTGGGAGATCAAAACATGTGCTGAATTGGAAGAATCCCACAAGGATCATCAAGTCCAACTCCTGGTCCTGCACAGGACAGTCCAGCAATCCCACCATGTGCCTGAGAGCATGCTCCAAACACTCCTTGCACTCTGGTTCAGGCTTGATACCATGACCACTGCCCTGGGGAGCCGGTTCCAATGCCCAACCAGCCTCCTGGTGAAGAACCTTTTTCTAACATCCAACCTAAATCTCTCCAGACACAAATGATATAGGGATGGTGTTTTTTGGACAGGTGCCTTCTGCCCCAGTTCCCTGTGCCCTCCATCTCTGCCAGCCTGCTCTCAGTTTGCAGCCACTGCCATGCCCTGCCACAGCTCCATGCTCATCACCAGCTATCAGCAGAGGGATTTCCTGTGCCAGAATTTAAAGTATCTCCTTGGGTTTGGGCTCTACTCCTGTCCCTCTCCTGCAGCACAGTACTCACTATTGCCTGGGTGAGTGGACTGGCAGCAGGCAGCAGCCCTCTCCTTTCTCCCTGGACAGCACCTGCCTGTGAGCTCCATCCTGCCCATTCCTGCAGGGCCAGGACACGATACAACACCTCCACAGATCCCGTGCCAGCTGGCAGGCATGGTGGGAAGTGAGCTGCCTTCTGCCACTCTGTGTAGGTGGTGGAAGTCATGGGGATGACTGTCATATCCCTGAAGAGGACTCTAAGTGAGGTGGCAGCAGTGACATGCCCCAGGGTGAGTTAGCAAAGTCCCTGTGTCCCAACACTGCCCTTGGGTCTGTGGCAACCTCCTCATGGTCATGGGGTGTGGAAGGCAGCTGGGAGTGGTGTCTGGTGGGAGATGGGGAGGAGCTTTGGTGGCAGAGCTGGGTGCTGAGGTGCACAGCTTGTCAAGGAGTGGATTCCCTGTGGTGGGGAGCCCTGTGGCCATGGAGAGGGACACAGCCCAGCTCCCTCGGAGTAAGTGTGCAGGTCTGCTGCACACCCTGCTTTGAAAAACTGTGTGTGAGCTCAGTCATAGGTATGTGGCAAGGTGAGGAGATACCCCACAAGCTGTGACCATCCTGGGGCTGTTTGGTGGGAGCTGGGAGACTTAGCACCATGTTCCATGGGAGAGAGGCATCTGGATGCCAACCATGACCTGGGCACCAAACTCCTGTAGTCCTGAGGCCACAGGCTGTGGGCAGGTGTGGGAGGTAGAGTGCTGGCAGACCAGGCAGGCAGGAATGTTCCCCCTGCCTGCACAGAGGCCGTGGTGAGGCATGACAGCGTCAGCCGGGCTTATCTCTGCTTTCCCAGAGCAGCAGAGTTACTGGAACTGCATTCACTTATCAGGGAACAGGGGATCTTGCTGGGGAGATGGGCTCAAGGTGCGACAGCATCAAGCCCCTGCTGACGCTGAGCTGCTGGCAATCCCTGAGCCTGGAGCTCAAAGCTTCCTCTCCATCCAGCCCTGCACCTCCTGCTCAGCCCTGATAAACCTGAGAGATCCTGGGTCACGTGTTTTCCCTGCTGCCTGCCCAGGGACCCCTCCTGCCCTGCTGTGTGCAGCTCAGGGACCCCAACAGCTCGCCTTATGATGGGCTGAGGTCTTCCCAGCTCCTGCTGCTGGAGATGAAGGCCTGGAGGCAGCCGGCTCGGACGAGCCGGGCCGGAGTGACTGCATTCCTGGCCAAGCCTCGTGCTTGGCCTGCTCTCCTGAAGCCATGGGAAGGCAGTAGCTTGGCGACCCAACGTCTGCCTTTGCCACAGGGATTCATGAAATCCAGCTCGTGTTGTGGAGTAACTTGCAAGGGCGAGGATGTGGGAATGGGAGGTGGGAGGCTCCACTGTGGACACAAAATCACTGGGGGTATGCACGGTGTGAGCTCCCGTAGCCATGGGCACCAGCCCTGCTGCTGCTTCCACAGGCCTTAGCCAGGGAATGGAGCCCAGCGAGTTCCCACTGCAATGATTTCTATCACACTTGGATGCTAATTTTAGAGAGCCAAGAGCACGTGATGCATCCCCTGCCCTGCCCGCGTGGTGTTCTCCTCACAAATCCTTTCTGGCATCCTCTTCTCTCATGACTGTGCTTCTCCCCTTGCCCTGTGTGCATGATTCAGAGCGAGGAAGCACAAGGCATCTGTCATCTGCCCGATCTCCAACCCCGCTTTCCTGCCAGCCCTTTCCTCTCTGCTCCACTCGCACCCCTGTGCTCACCACCCTCCTCTTTCCACAGGAGCGCTTTGTGGACCTCTATGGGAACGATGCTGCTGCCGAGGTGAGAAAAGGCCAGGAGACCTTCAACAAATGGCTCCTGACCGGGGCGACGGTGGCCGGAGTGCTTCTGCTGGGATCCCTGCTGAGCCGCAAGTGAGCCGCCGCCGAGCCCCCCGCAGCCAGGCCGGCTGCGCCTTCACCGCCACATCCACTACACTCCGCTCCCGAGCACCACCACCGGCACAGGGGGCAGCCCCTCCATCCCGGCCGAGCACCCTGCTCCGTGGAGTTTTCTCCCTCGTGCCGCCAGCTCCTTTTATTGTAGCCCGTCTTATTTACTGTTCCGTTGTGTTTTAAAGGCGCTGAGGCCAATGCAGCACTTCAGCCACCGGCTCCCAGCGCTGGGAGATCCAGGCAGCTGAGGGGGGCACAGGCTAGGTGTCCCAGCCCTGCAGGGTTCTCCAGATAATTTGGAAGAGAATAAACAGACTTATTTTTGCATGTGTGAGTGCGTGCGTGTGTGTAGATGTGTCACTAATATAAAGTTCCCCAGCCAGAGCAAGGGTCAGGCTCCATGCCCCCGTCTCTGGCACGCTCAGGCACCAGGAAGAGGCAGGCTGCCGAGCGGGATGGAGCTTCCCTGCAGCATCCCTATCCTGTCCTTGCTTCCCCAGACAGAGTTCATCCCTGTGGCAGGAGGAGCAGGAGGAAGAGGCCAGGGGTGAGGAGCTCTGCCCTTGGTCAGCCCCGTGTGAATTCCTTTATCCCCACATAGTCAGTTGCTGGAAGCTGTGGCCTGTCCCAGATGAGGATGGTGTGCCAGGCCCGGGGCTGTGCGTGGTTGGAAGGGCCCTTTGTCCTCTTCCTCACTCCAAATGTAGATAGCTGTGGGACAGTGCTCATCCCTTCCCAGCCTGCTCCTCTGGGCTGGCAAAGGAAGGAGGCAGGAGAAGGGGGATAGTGCTTGTCTCTGGCACAAGGGGTTTTACAGAGAGCTGGGGCTGTGGTGTCCAGGAATCCAGAGCTGGGGATTGGAAGGGTTAGGGGGAGCACCTTCACAGGGGTGGCAAAGCCCAGGAAGCAGGTGATTCATGTGATGAGTGGGGAAGCAAGCCCAGGGGAGATGGGAGTGAGGGCTGGCACTGGCTGAGAGCCATCTCCACCTCTGGGGAGTCTCTTTGGGGACAATAGGAGCTGTTGGCCTCTCCGCTGCTGTCCCATGTTCCCAGTCCCATAGTGCAGGCAGATCCCTGTCCCCATGCGTGGCTGTGATGGCTGCATGCAGTGACTGAGGTGTCTGGCTTCCCTCCCACTCATCCCCATGCTGCTCCTTCTGCTGCTGGAGCAGGGAACCTCCAGCCTTTGAGCTGAAATTAGCTTCCAGAATAAACGCCCTCATCCCTCGGAGCCCACCGCGGGCAGACACAGCTGTCCACAGCTTGTCCGTGTACATACGTCCCGCGCTCTGCTGTACATATACGAGTAGTTTTTAATTCATTTGTGAATACTATTAATGCTATTTTTGTTATCTTGTCTGTCCGTATTTATGTGTGGGACCGTGCTCCCTGCAGAGGCCAAGCTGGGATGGAGGTGGGGGGAGAACCGGAGGCTCCAGGGGGGCTCACTTGGCCACTGAGCACGGACTCGCGCTCCTCATGTCGGACCCGCTCAGATCCCACATGGGGAGCACGAGGATTAGCATTAGCCCATTGAGCGCTTCGGTTTGCAGGTGGAGGTGAATCCACAAATAAATTTGTCATTCGAGCTGCTGGTGGTGCTGTGGTCTTTGCAATCATTGGGAATTAAGCAACTTTGGACCCAAAGGAGTTGGCTTCAGTGGGATGGATGGATGGATGGANAGCACCATCCCGTGGGCAGCGGGAGAAGCTGCCGCGGAGCTGCGGCCGCAGCGGCTGCGGGGAGCGGGAGCACAGGGACCCCCATGACCAACACAGCCGCGAGGATTGGGGGGAACCCCAGTCCCCGAGGACCACTAGCCCCGTCCCCAGCCGCCCGAAGCCTCCCACTGGGGACGGACCCCACCACGGCACAGCCACAGCCCCTTGCAGCAGAGGACATAGCGATGCCCCATCGTGGAATCGGGACTGGGACCCTGCCTGGGAGATGCGGCTGAGGGGGCTCCCCGAGACACCCC
>VXBB01014669.1:107325-122655 GCA_013399915.1 Illadopsis cleaveri
CCTGGCACGGCGCAGCAGTGTTGTCCGGCAGAACACAGACCTTCATTTCCATCTCAATTCTGGGAACGGGGCGCGCGGCGCGGTAACAGCAGCCTCGGCCATATGGTGCTGGCGGGGCTCAGCCCGGCCGGGGGGGCAGCCGGGGGCGGCTGCTTTGCGCTGAGCAGGGGTTGCCCGGCAGCCGAGTACATCAAAGCCCCCGGCCGCCCCCAGCCCGCCGGGACCACACAGGGCACGGCCACGCCAGGCCGCTGAGGGGCCGCAGGGCTGCCTGNCGCAGGCCGGCTGGGGCTGGGGCTGCCTTGGGCTGCTTCCTCTCCCTGCTCACAGCCGCCGGCCGGGCGCCACTGCCAGTACCCATCATCACACGGGACCCCAGCTCTCACCACCAGCACCCAGCACTCTATGGGACCCCAGTGCTCATCACCAACACCCACCATCACAGCAAAGCATCCCACACTCTGCATGGTAGAGCATGAGGTGCAACTGCAGCACCCATCATCACCCAGCTGCACCCCTGCTTGGTGAGGAGGCTCCATAGAGCTCTAGAGACAAGCAGCCCTGGTGTGTCCCCCCTCACCCCAGGCACCAGCACTCTCCAAACATGAAACCACTCTCCCCTTGCCTGGTGTTTGAACCCTGTGCACCCCCAGCTCAACCTATCCCACCCCACTGCAATTCCTGATGGGAGCTTGACACAAGGGGTGTGTGCCCAGGAGTTCCCCTAGCCAACGGGCATCTACATCACTGTCATGAGGTGCCATGGGTGAGTGGGTGGGTGAGGATCATCCCAAACCTCACATCTGCTGGCAGCAGAACAGGCAGCTTTGCCCCCTGCCCTAGCTGGGCGCAGTTAAGTGGATGGAGGTTTCCTGCTGGAGTCGGCACATCCATGTTTCCGCAGCCCCCACCAGGCCGGAGGGACCCTGCAGAGAGGGGAAAGTGGCCCAGCAGCGGCCCAGACACAGTGGAGCCGTGTGGCCTCGGCCCCGCCGGGACCGGAGGTGCCACAGGCCCAGGTGCAGCAGGCGAGTGCTGGGAGCGCTGAAGTGCCGGCCCCACTGGCGGCTCCTTGCAGGGCCCAACACACTTCCTTCCTCCTGGCCAGCCCCGGCTTATCGGCCAGGCAGGGTGAGGGGTGACCCCGCTCTCCCCTTCCCAGGCCTTCCGCTCCCTGCAGCCCTGGGAAAGCTCCCGGCCACGCTTCCACCACACCTACAGCAGGCAGGAGCTGCTCGGAGCTCTGCAGGGCAGCAGCGAGGCAGGAGGATGATGCTGGCACGGGGGGTACCCTGTGCAGCCCCCAGCCTGCTCCTGCACTCTTGGGGCCTCTGGAGGCTGCATGAGGACGCAGCTCCTACCACCTGAAGCCAGGGAGGATGCAGAGCTTCCCAGGATGCAGTGCCAGCCCCACACCAAGGGACACACCAGGCTGGGGAGTGGGGTCCTGACTCAGGATGGGGTCCTGCACCCCATGGCAGAGCCAAAGTCCTCTTCCACGGAACACTGGAGGCTGGTGAAATCACATCTGGAGTCTAGACTCAGTGACTCGGTGGGCTGGGCCTGGCGGCCGCACTGTACCCAGACCCTGCTGCACACTGTTTGCTTAGCTGGAGGTATTTAATTGGAATTAAAGTGGCCCCTCTTGTTTTTGCGGACAGGGCTGTTGGAAAAGGAGCTGTAAGTCATAGAAAACATCTGTAGGAGCCTGCAAAGGGTCATTAGATGGCAGAACGCGAGGCGCCACTTTTAGTGCTCGCAGCCGGCGCAGGGAATAATGGTTCAATACGGCTTTTGTGGAGGAGCTGCCAAGCCAGCAAACACTTTCTATTTATTCTGGCAGTGGGCATGGCCGAAGGGATGCAGGATCCTCCACAGGGCCCCCAGGAGCAGTAGGGAGGACACTGCCAGTGCTGCAGGACACAGGGCAGCTGGTCCCAGTGGAAGCTGAAGTGGAGCTGCCCCTGCCTGCAGCCTCTTCAGCCCCCATGCATACACATGCCTACACCACCATCCTCTGCCCAGCCCCAAGGGGTGCAGGACAGCGCCTGGCTCCCTGCAAGGAAGGGGGACAATCCATGCTCCAGGGCTGGGTCTGCGGTCACCCACCCCTACCCCTCCCATTCCTGCTCCCCCTGCCCATGGGGCGTTATAGCCTCAGCTCGCTGAACACCCCAGCAGCTGAGGCAAAGGATGTCCCCACCCTGTGGGGTTCCTGCATCCCAATCCCTGCTCAGTCACCCTTCTCTGGGGCCAGATCCCGGCTCGAACCCACACAGGGTTCAGTGACTCCAGCCCTAAATCTGGGTATTGCAGAGCAGGGGCCAGGCTAGGGGAAGGCCCAGTGCCAGAGAAGTGGGAGGGGGAAGGGGACAGTCACTTGGTCACTTGGAAACAGCCAGACAATGGCCACGGGCTCCACTGGGAGAAGGCGGGTGAGCTGGATGCCAATCCCGGTGCCGGCTGTGCGGCTGAGCAGGGGCAGGGCCACACCAGCACTCCTTCCTTCAGTATGGTTTAATATGAGAGAAAGCAAATGCACAATACAAAATTTAAAAACCGGCATACATCGATACCCCACCTGGGTGGCTGCTCCGACACACACAACACGATGCTCTTGCACAATTGTTTCGTCGTCTGTCACTTGCAGAGGGTCTTAAAGGGCCCCAGCCCAGCAGTGCTGGGCACAGCCCACGGGCAAGGTCACTTCTCCTTCTTGGAGGCTTCTGTTGGCTCTTCTTTGGAAGCCCCTGGTGCCTCCTTGGGGGTTGAGCTCTCCTCGTAGCTGGGGACAAGAGGGACATGAGTAGGGCCAGCTCCTCCCTGGGGACAGAGCCCTGTGCCAACATGGGGACAGCCCAACCTGTGGCCTTGAGTTCTGCCCTGCTGTTGTTGAGGACAAGGTGGGCTCCAGCCATCAGCCCCCAGCACAGGAAGCCCCATGGGGCAGAGCCCAGGGAGGAAGATGAGGGATGCATCCCCCCTCGGACATCTCCAAGGATAGGGTGGACCCAGCCAGGGGCCAGCTCTGTGCCCAGGGATCTATCCTTGTTCCCTTGTTCACTATTGGATATCCTGGATAACATATGCTTTCCTTGGCTGAGCGCTGGTGCCAGTGGGGCCAGTTAACAGGGGAACTGCAGCAAGACCAACAGCAGTGTTCCCTCCCAGGGTCTCACTCCTCTGGCTGCAAACCCCCTCCAGCAGTGGCCCCAGGGCTCTGTCTAAGGAAATCCAAGCAGAAAGGACAAAGTCTGGGATATCAAATCTTCTTGCCCTTCCCAGTCTCCTCTCTCAGAATGGGAGAGAAGCCGGCCCGCAGCAGCACAGCAACTCCAGCCTCTGCCCATGGAGTGAGAAGAGCTGGGAATAGGGAGAGCTTGGGCCAGGGAGAGCCAGGACCTGCCCCTACCTGGCCAGAGCGACAGACAAGGGGCCCCAGTGGCAGTGGCTACATGGCACTAGGGCTCTGCTGCCGGCGTCGGCGGGGACAGGACAGTTTCTGCTGCATGGAATCAGCCAGGCTGGCCGGCGAGCCAGACACCGTGGGGAAGTGGGTAAGTCTTGGTGTGTGAGGCAAGATTTCAGCAGAGGATTCATAGCTGCAGGAGAGAGAGGAAGCAGGAGGGGAAAGACAAGGACAGAAATGAGGGGGGGAAGAGAGAGAAAAAGCAGAAGAGTTTTGAAGTGAGAGCATCGAGAACGCACCGCCCTGTGCAGGAAGCCTGGCATCCCCGTTCACCTGCTCGCACCC
The DNA here is from genome assembly GCA_013399915.1 of Illadopsis cleaveri. Classification (NCBI taxonomy): domain Eukaryota; kingdom Metazoa; phylum Chordata; class Aves; order Passeriformes; family Timaliidae; genus Illadopsis; species Illadopsis cleaveri. Next base: position 111,080 of record VXBB01014669.1, read on the forward strand.
GCTGGCCTCTCCTTGCCTGCAGACTCCAGGACAGGGCTGCAGCATGGAAAAGTAAGCACTGAAACTCGGGGATGAGGCAGCTCCCACTGGCATGAGCAGAGCCAGGCAGGCAGAACCTAGGGAGAGCAAGCCTGGGCAGTGGGGAGGTGGCAAGAGCAGCCCAAGGGCTGGGCAGGTGACAGAGAGATGCAGCAGACCCTGTCCTGCTGCTTGAGGACAGTGTGCCCACAGCAGATGTGGGGGGCAGGATGGGTTCCCACTGCTGAGGGAGGCAGAGTGGAGCTTCCTGCCTAGCCTAGGGAGGTTTAGCAAGGCTGAGAGCCATGGAGCTGATCCCAACATCACCCACCTCTGCTCCACCAGCACCCCTTCCCTGGGCCTGCAGCACAGATCTGCTCACTCCCACCCTGCCTGCAGACCCTCACTGCTGTAAGACACCATGTGCAGGCAGAGACCGCAGGAACTGCCAGCTCCAGGATGAATCAGGGTGCACCAAAGCAGCACAGCAGAGCTACACCTGGTGGGATTCCTGCGGTGGGAGCCAGTGCCCTCCAGGCATCAGTCCCTCTGAATCCCACTTCCTCTGCCTGCAACTGGAGCCACTTCAAGGGAGGTCTGGCCCCCAGGGGCCATCAAGTTTGCAACCCTCCAGCCTCCTGCCCTTGCCCTGGCAACACTTTGCTGCTGGAGCAGCTTGTCCTACTGCTCTGGGAGGGCACTAGCCCCCAGCTGCCAGGCTCCCTGCTCTCCTTGCTGCCCAGTGGGCCCGGCCTCACAGCTCATCTCTCCCCAGTTTCCTGGCAGGAGGTGCTGCTGCTGTCAGCTGGTGAGTCACAGCACTGGGGAAAGCGGCTGCAGGATCCCAGGTGCACAGGAAGGACGATCCCAGGACACTCAGTGCCTGCAGCAGCGATTGTCAGAAGCAAACATCAAAGGAGGGGCAGGTGCGGCAGGGCTGGGGACGGCCCAGCTGAGAGCCGCTGGGAACATGCATACCTGCATCTCCCAGGGGAGGGGAGGGAGGAGGGAGGACAGCTGGCTTCCCGTTGCGCCCAGTTTCCCTCTGAGCAGGCTGGGAGCTCAGGAACACTCCCTGGGCTGGGGCACTGGGGAGGCTGGAGGGTACACAGCCCTGCTTTAGGATGTTCCCTTCCCTCCTCTGCATCAACCACCGTTACTGTGCTGAGCCACCACCAAGTCTCGAGCATGATGGAGAAACAGCTCTCAGGCAGGAGGCCAGAACTGCCCACCAACAGCCTGGACAGGCTCTGAGAACAGCTGAGCACAACAGCCCAGTCCCCCTTTCTCTGTACCCACAGTCTCTGGGGCAGGGAGACTGCTGCAAACCAGGAGATTTTGCCCAAGTGGGAAGGTTGGGATGTGCTCAAACCAGCCTTGGCTGCTCTCACAGCCGGCTCTTTTTCCCCACCCACAGGCCCTGGGACACAATGACCAAGTATCTCCACACCAGGTGTGCAGTCCCACCCTCCCCTGCCTGCCAGCGCATGGGAAGAGCCCGTCACTGGGGCGTAAAGCAACACCAGGTGCTGCCTGCTGGTACCACACCACAGCTCCCACCCAGCTCCCGGGCTGGAGCCAGGCCCGGCATGTACAAACACAGACCCGCTCCCTCCACCCACGCACGTGCCGGCACACACCCAGAGCATGCCCAGATGAACCCGTCCCTCCAGCTGTGCCCAGGCGTGGGAACATCTGCACGCTTCATGTGCTCCAGCGCCGCCGGCAAAACAGCTCCATCGCCAGCTGAGGCTCACCTGAACATTTCGGTTACTTCTCCCTTTGCCAAGGCCACGAGAAGCGGGAATCCGATGCAGGCAGGGACCAGGTACAGCAGCGCAGGCTGTGGGGAAGAAAAACAACTGTTAAACCAAACCACAAATCACCCCGAGGGTAGAGAGCAGGGTGAGCTCATGGCCTTGTCCCCTCTGCACCCATGGTATCTGTCACATGGCTACCCAGGGAGTTAACACCCCAAAAAGCAGCTTCCAGAGCTAAGTTAAAGCTGCAGCAGCATGAAGCTAGATTGGATATTAGGAGGAAATTCTTCCCTGTGAGGGTGGTGAGATCGTGTCACAGGATGCCCAGAGAAGCTGTGGATGTTCAATCCCTGGAAGTGTTCAAGGCCAGGTTGGAACAGGGCGTGGAGCAGACTCATCTAGCAGTTGGTGTCTCTGCCCATGACAGGGGAGTTGAAACAAGATGGTCTCCAAGGTCCCTTCCCAAACCATTCTGGGATTCTGTGAAAATCCTCACTGTGAGGTCCCAGTGGGCCATGAACACACTGAGAGCCCCTGTGCAGATCACAGTGTATGGGCTCCCAGAGCCCTCTGCTGCACAGCCAGTGGGGGCTCAGGGCAGCTTGGTTGCAAAGAGCCAAAAAAACACAGGGCCCCTGGCTGAGGGGCTATTGTTGGAAACAAGGAGCCTTGCCCCAAGCCAGCCTCTGCTCCAGCTGGGCACGAGCTTTGGGCAGGGAGAGGTACAGGCAGGTGCTGGAAAACCAAAGCCAAGAGAAGGAATAAATGTACTTTTTCCTGGCAGGATGCAGGAACTTCGTGGCCAAGCTGGCCTGACCCACTTGGATGTGCATCCACAGGAGGCAGCAGGGTGGAGCTCACCTGGGCATGCTTGAAGATGTGCATGATGAATATGGTGAGGCCCAGCCCAAAGATGTAGGCCACAAAGCTGGTGTAGAAATACGTGTGCGTGTTCTTCTTCAGGCTGTAGGGAAAGGGAAGAGCTCAATGACCTCCGGTCTAGAATGCCAGTGGCTGAAATGGAATTGGCCTGGTACTCTTAGACATCTCCCACAGTGGAGTGTGGGGAACAGTGCTGTGCCTGTGCAGCCCCTGGTGTTGCAGCAGTGTGGGACTGAAGGCAGTAACACCCAGGTAAGGGGATGGAGAAGGGAAGAAGGCAAGTGGTCCTGCTGCTGGATGGCAATTGAGAAGGGAGGAATTAGGGCTGGAACCCAGGGAGAAGGTCCCATTGTCTTGGTGGAGATGGGCCTGTCCCTGGCTCTCAGCAGTTGCTATTTTATCACAGGGCAGGCTGCAGGAATTGGGATTCCCAGCAGGTGCAGGCAGGATGTGGGTGGTAACACCTGGAAGAGCTGGCATAGACCAGAGGGTCTGTGCAAGAGCAGTGGGAGTGGGGCCACACCACCGCAGTCACAGAGCACCCTGTTCCCTGGAGCCTTTCAGTGTGGGGCAACTGCTGCAGCCCAGCTGTAGGTGCAGCTTCCCTGTGTGGGAAGGAGCTGCTTCCTCCAATGTCAGTGGCAACCTGGAGGCAGCCAGCACTGCCAGGCACCGATTTGCATCCACGCGAGCACTTCCCAGGTGCCAGCACCCCCGGCTCTTTCCCACGCTGTCACTGCTTCCTCTCACTGCCCTCTGCTCCTTGGCTCCAGGGAGCTGCTGAGACTCTGTGGGGCTGCTATGTGCTGTTGCCCTGATCCCCAGCCCTATGCTGCCTGCTCTATCTATGCTTGAACTCAAACCACTCGCCCCCACTGCTCAGGACATACCCACAGAGCCAGCCCCTTCTTCCAAGAGCTTTTCCTTACACCCCCTGGGGTGTCCCCACACCCAGCTCCAGAAGGGAGCACACGACTGTGCTCCTGGCTCCCCCTTCCCTTTTTTCCTCTATAAAAGCAGCTCAAATATGCTGCAAGATCCAACCTGCCAGAGACCCTTCCCTGCTGCCTGCTCACCTGATATCAAACCGCAGCAGCAAGGCAATGAAGATCCCTGCAGGGAGAAGGAAACAATGAGGGGCTGCAAGTGGCAGAGGAGCAGGGAAGGAACAACGAAGGGCTGTGGGGGCAGGCTGAGGGAGGCAGGGCAGGACCCGCGGCGCTCCGGTGCCGTGCCCGGGGTGACAGTGCCCTCTCGTGGCACGCGGCACCGGGACAGCACCCGGACCTGCGGGGAGACTCCCAACCCACCGGGAGACCCGCGCAGGGCTGTGCCTGGCCAAGGGCAGAGCCAGGCACCTGCTCAGCTCCCCACAGCCCCTTCAGAGGAGACCTCAGTCCCATCATCCCTCTTCTGTCCTCACCCGGAATGACAATGTCTCCCAGTCCCAGCATGGCGAAGTTGTCGGCATCCAGCCCCTTCTCCAGCAGATCCTGAGGGAAAACCACTGCGAGGAGCAGAGCGAGGCACAGTGAGGGGGAGTGTTCCCACTGAACAGAGCCCAGCCCCACTGGGCCTGGCAAACAGGGACCAGAGCAGGGCAAGGGACCTGTCCCTGCCCTCAGCCCCCTCCTATCCTGTAGCTTTCCTTGTTCTTTCTGGGACAATTGCAGGACAAGAAACCAAGGGGTCCCAGGATCCAAACTACTGCATGCTCCACAGCAGCACCAGTTCACCCCTCTTGCTGCTTTGGGACTCTGTGGTTTTATTTTTTTTTTCGTGGTGTTTATTTGGTATGGACTGTTTTCACAAGCAGGTGAACTTGTACACTCCAAAGGTGCAGAGTGACCCAGACAGACCAGGGTTCTGCAAACCATCCCTTTCCAGAGACTTGCCTTGGCTTGAGGCTGGCCAATGACAGGGAGGAGGGGTCACTAGCAGGAAATGTTCCTACACACATCCCACCCTGAGACATCTCCAGAGGTGGAGGGTGCATGGGGCAGGGCTTGCAGCAAAACAGATCCCAGCACACAGGGAAGACCTACTCACGTTTTATTGGGGCCTCGAATGATTTGGCAACTGTCACCATCACATTGGTGCCAAAGACCTAGAACAGAGGAGGCCAAGGTGACCACAGCTGCACAGGAACACACACCCACGCTCAGCTATAGTCTCACTCCAGGGCCAGGAGTGGCCTCAGTGGCAGAAAATAGCCAAAGACCTGCCAAAATGTGGGTGCAGGAGCCCTGAAAGCAAGCCCACTGTCTGGGGGAGGAGGCATACAATGGCACTGGGGGAGGTGGAGCAGCATGGGGACAGCACTCACATGGCAGAGCTGCTGCCCACCACCCAGCCCTGCACCTCAGTTCAGCTTTATACAGTCAGCTCCATGTAAAGTCCAATTGGAGGGCAGGAGCTTCCAGCAGAGACAGGGGCAAGTGTCAGATCAGCTGCAGTTTGCTCTGAGGTCATTGCACAGCCCTATCAGCTGTAAATACTGGCAGCATTTGGGGGTGGACTGTAAACACTGAGGGCAGTCACCCTGATCTCTGCACCTTTCCATCTCCAAGTTTCCAGTCCAGCAGGCACAAAAAAACAGGTGGTGGTCAGCACTGGGTGAGCAAGATCCTGAAGCCTTGGACTGAAGGGAAATCTTAAAGCATCAGATTAACTCCCATAAGGTGCAGCAGGTTCTGGGCATTGCCATGGAATGACTGGACTCAATACTGGGATCAGGGAAAACCATCACATGCCTCCCCACAAAGCTATGTGGGGGCAATAGCATCAACCCATTGAGATCTCCTTCCTCCCTGAAACCCTCCTGGGATCTCACTGTGATTGAATCCATGCCAAGATCCAAGTTCCTGCAGAAGGGCACAGTATGAGGGTCTCCACTTCAAGGCAGCCCTTCCGTAAGTCTCCAGCAATACTCTGATCCATGGGGAAGCCAAGATGGGAGACTGCCAGCAAGTGGAGAGCAGAGGGGTGCACTCACTGCCCCCAAAGCACTGGGAAGACACTCACACACTAAGCAGGGCCTGGGGCACCAGGTATGCTAAGGCAGAAGGCTGAGCCCTCTCCAGCTGAGAGCTGTGGAGGAAGTGGCCCACAGGCTAAAAAACCACAGAGCCCAGACTGTTAACGAGCCTGGGAAACAGGGGCACCACCGGCCAAGTACAAAACGACTCACAGTAGCCAGGTGTAAATATGGAGAGATTACAGAGGCAGCTGCAGAGCTGCTGGACAGACCTCAATGTATACAAGGCTCTCAGACACTTGGAAACATGGTGATTCAGAAGGTGGAGGCAGCAGGAAAGACTGGGGAATACAGACATTAGAGGACAAACATTCTCCCATGCCTGGAGCAGAGCACACAATTGCATTCCTGCCTTCCTCGCCCCTTTCTTCTACAAAAGCAGCTCAAATACACTGCAAGAAATAAGGAAAACCTCAAAATGAGAAAGTCAGGGTGCAGCACTGGCTGAGGAAAAGGGACTGGAGGCATTCCAGGGTCTGGTCCTCTGTGCAAGAGAACAGAAGGACACTAACGAAACCAGCAGATGACAGAGCCAAGGCACAGCTCATACAAGCAGGCTCTGTGTGCCCCAGAGCAGCTTCCAGCCCACCCAACAGCTGTCAGGCCTTGGGAAGACCATAGTGGGGAATACAGGACCGGATATGACACACACTGAGTACCCCACAACAGCCCTGATGAGGTCCCTGCCAGCCCTGGGCTCTCTGAGTGAGACAACAAAAGAAGACGCACTTGATGAGCCACATTCTGCCACTGTGGATTCTGTCATCAACCCTGCCACACCCCTCTGGGCTGAGAAAGTGAAAATTCTGACTTCAAGTGTGTGTCCAGCCAGTGTGATGCCTCCAGAAAGGCAGAATGCCAGGCATATGCCTCCACCAATGGCCTGCAGAATGCTCCCACTTACCCAGAACACATCGTAGATGAAGAGGCCCCCAAGCAAGATGCAGCCAGTGCTGACGTTGTTCAGGTGCAGCAGCTCCACCCCGTTGAGGGAGAACGCCAGCCCGAAGAGATTGTTGGCAATCCAGTGCTGAGAAGGACAGGAAAAGGAGATCTGGGTCCCACTGTACATGGAACCCCCACCTTGCACAGAAACGAGTCTGTGTCCCATCCAGCCCAGGCCCCAGCTGTGCCTCACTTACCTTTCTCAGCAGGTACCAGACCCCCACAACACTGCTCAAGGCCAGGCACACGAGATCCTTGGTGTCAAACTCGTAATTCACTATTTCTGCAAGAAAACAAAGAAGTCAGATTTGGAGCAGGCCAGACAGCTCCCCTTCCTGCACAGGGCTGAGTGATTCCACAGCTGGGGAGCCCAGAGCTCAGTGCTCACGTCGTAAACAAGGGGACTGTACCCATGGTACACACGTGCAAACTGCCTGGGAATGAGCAGTGGGCCCTGGAAAGCTCAGACCTTCTCCTTCAGCCAGACTCTGCACATGGACAGCATCCATGGTCCTGCTGTCAGTAAGGAAATTGGATTCAGGCACTGCCTAAGGCAGGGAGAGACAAATCTTCTCCCTCTTCCTGTGCCAGTTAACTCCTGGTGGTATCACCAGAAATATTCCCTTACCAGTAAAGCTACTACGGGGCAGGATACATATCAAAGCATCTTCTGCCAGTGCAAAGATCTGGCCCAGATAAGGCAGCACAAACCAGTCAGATCTATGCTTTCTAAGGGGCTTAAATAAAGGCTGTGCATTTAACAACAGCCATAGCTCCTTCCCCACAGGACTCTGGGAAGTGTTTCTGGGGTCTCCCTGCCAGCCAGAGGCAGCACAGAGGCAGAGTGCCAGCCCAGCTCTGCAGGGACACATGTCTCACACTGGCTATGGAAGCTCAGCAGGGAGCAAGAGGCGAGTCTTTGAGAAGGTTGTTTCAATGGGCTGAGAGTCGTAAGATCAAAAAAGAAAAAAAGAAAAAAAGAACAGTAAAGGCAGAAAACATTCAGGCTCCCCTGCATGAACGGCGAGCCAACGTACCCTCCTTGCTCTCCCCGGAGCCCTGGGTGAAGAGGAGCTGGTACTGTTTGTTGGGGAAATTTGCAGGGAAGAATCTGTTCATCATGGGGCTGAAACGAGAGGTGTAGAGAAGGGCAGTTCGACAGAAACCCCACAAGATGTGCTGCCCAGCACCTCTGCATTTGAGGGGGCCCCACACCCCCTCCCAAGATGGGGAAACGCCATCTGCTCCATCAGGGACTGCCAGGAGCCAGAGCAACTCATCCTGCACAGAGATCTGATCTGGCTATACGTGACAGTCCCCCAAATATTCCAGGGCAAGAAAGTAGAACATCACCCACAAGAAAGGAGGATCCACCCCAGCAAATGCCCTATGCCCCCTGGCAACCCCCTGGGTACCCAGCACTGCCTGGGCCACCATTGACTGGCTCTGCTGCAGAGCCAGAAGCAGAGCAAAGCCCTTGCCCAGGACCAGCCTAGAGAAAGCATTTGGTCCTTAATGCCCCAGAGCTCATGAAACAGGAAACCAGTTCGAGTTTTTCAGTTACTGAAACAGCCTAAGCTTTCAACACCTCATGCCACACATCACCACGAGAGGCCAGAGACATTACCATGAGCTCCAGCTGCCTGTGTCACCCACCCCAGCAAGGGTGCTGAAGAGCTCTCCCCTCTGCAGGGCAGCAAGGACTGTGCCAAGAGAGGTTTAAGCTGGATATCAGGAAAAGGCTCTTCACCCAGAGGGTGGCTGGGCACTGTTACAGACTCCCCAGACTCCCCAGGGAAGTGGCCCTGGCCCCAAGCCTGCCAGATTCCAAGAACTGCTTGGAAAACCCTCTCAGCATCACAGTGGGATTTTTGGAGTTGTCCTATGGGGGGTCAGAAGCTGGACTCGATCCCTGTGGGTCCGTTCCAACTCAGGATATTCTGATTCTGTGATTCTGAGCCAGAGAAGCTCCTTAGGGTGAGTTGGCCTTGTCCCATTATGGTGTCCACTGACACCTCCACAAGCTCTCCCAGTGATGCTGTACACGGTGCTGGCTTCCCAGGACCCCCAGGGCTTTGGTTCCCACCACCAAGGAACAACACCCTAAGAGGTTGGGCAAATACCCTAAAGACCTGGCTCTGCTGCAGGGCAGTGGTGCTCTAAAATCCTGCCAATAAAATTAACTGAAGCCTTGGGTAGCCCTGCCCCAGCCACACCCATCCTTGTGCTATACCTGATAGTGTGGGACAGGGCCAGGATCCCCAGCACAAAGAAATACATGGAAAGCAGAAGATTTATGTACTCTTGAGAGAATATCTGCAAGACAAAACCACAGAGGGGTTAGTTACCACAGCATCCTCCCCATCCTCATGCTCCTGTTGGCAGCTGCTGTGTCAGTGCTCCAGGGAGATGAGAAGAATAGCTAGAATAACCCAAATTCCTGCATGCTGAGGGAGAATATGTTGGAAATAGCCACGTGTTCAAAGAACAAGCACAATGGGCCCGTGAGCTGTTGCACATCTGTGAGCAGCTCAGGTCAAAAAATAACTCCAGTGCTGCACAAAGGAGGCCAGAGCTTCCCCTGCAGAGCAGGGAGAGAGGCACTGCTCCCAGGGGCTGCCCAGGCCCAGGGGAGCAGCAGCATCCCCTGCCCTAATTAAACAGGGCGTTATTAAAACTCCTGCCCTCCAAGTCACACGCTCCCTTACTGAATCACACCCCTACAAACCAGTGTGGAAGGATCCTGGGGCCCTCTGTACTCTCCTGGAAAGGAGATGCTGGAATAGGAAAGCACATGGCACGCAGCCATTGGCAGAGAAGGGACTGAACTGTACCATTCCCAACTCTGCACCTCAACCCTCACCTCCAGGCCAGCCAGGAGTGCCCTGGTACCTTGCAGGTATCCCAAAACAGCACAGCTGGAAGCTGCCATGCCCACAGGACATGGACTCTGTGCTGCAGCTCCCCCAGACCCCTCTGGGAGCTCAGCCATGTACCACACCTGCACGGGCAGCCCAAGGTGCTTGAGGCCAAGACACCTTCTCCACATTACCAAAAGCACGTGCTGCTGAGAGCTCCCATCCATTACTCAGGTCATCTGACTCTGCCTGTGGGCTCTGAAAGTCTAGAAGCCCCATTCCAGGCACACAGGGGCTCCCCAAGACCTGCAGCCAAACAGAGCCAGCAGCATTTGCCCCTAAGAGTCCCAGCACCCTCTGGCTCCAGCCTGTGCCCTGTCAGGTTGGCTCACAGAGGCAGGAAGAGCTCAGGGCTATTTGCTCCTCGGCAGCTCTCCAGAAACAACCCGTGCACAAACAGGCTCTGATTACCCCCAAGCTGTGACAATTCAGGCAAGAACTGACGTCCTCCTGCACGGTGACACCGAAGAGCTTGATCTGTGCAGCCTTACATACCTTCTGTCCCAACACTAAGGGCCAAAAACAGAGTCACCCTGTTATGGGAGCTCCTGCCAGGCAGGAGGATATCCTGCCCCAGCTCCAGCAGCACTCACTTACTTTAAAGAAGAGGTAGAGCCCCAGGAGGGTGCAACTGGCAACAATGGGAAAGCGAGCAGCGTCTCGGCTGGTAATGGTCTCTGGCATCTCCGAGGAGTTCTGGGGAGAGGAGGATAGAACAGGAATGGATCAGCCCTGCTCTGGCTTCACACCTGAGCAGGGGGTGAACAGACACAACCTGCAGGGCTCCACAGTGGTTTTAAGAGGGACAACACATGACAAAACACCCACTGGTCCCCACTATATCCAGAGGTGAGGCTGTGTCAGAGGCAGAGCCTGAGCTGGAAAACACAAACCTTGCACTTGCCCTTCCCAGGACAGCCACAATTCACTGCTTTTCTCCTCTTGGAGAAGGAAAAAATCCTGTGCTGGCATTGTTCCTTTCTCCCCTGCCCAGAGGGGAGCTGGGCTCCCTCACCGCTCACGCCCAGCCAGCCCCATCTGTGCCACCATCTGTGATCACCCCGTGCACGACACGTCTCCCCAGCCACCTTCTCATCCCTCACCTTGCTCTTGGGACACTTCTCGCGCTCAAAAGCCCCAGATTTATAAACCCCCTTCCAAGACATCTTTGCACCAGCTCAACCAGCCCCTTTCGAGCCATTTCTCATGGGAGACCTTCAGCTCTCACAGGAGGCAGAGGGCTGCCTGTTTCCTGCCTGTTCCCTGCCGGCTGCAGGCCCAGCTGGCTGCTGCTCCAAGATCTAATCTCACTCAGGCAAACACCTGCGGCCAGCACAGATCGAGGGCACCTCAAAAGCCCTTGTGCAGCTTATCCCGAGCACAGCAGTTGTCATGCTGTGCCCGGCAGTGCAGAGGTGCCCAAATTCCTGCTGCTCCCTGCAGGGTGAGAGATGAGAACCCCCCACCCTGAACCACGGCTGGGCTTTGCTCACAGCCCCCCACTGCCTGGGCTGCCAGAAGCCCCCCAAGATCAACTGAAGTCCCTGATATGAGGCTTAAGGGCACACAAGGAGATTTTAAAAATAGTAATAGATCAGACCGTGTAAAACAGTCCTTCCTCCTGAGCTACAGCAGCCCAACGGTTGGGATTTATGTCCCTGCCATGAAATGCAGAGGACAGCGGGAGGAGTACCGGGACAGAACAGGGTGTGCAGGCAGGAGAGCACCCCCGGCCCAGCCCCAGTGCCGCGGGACATAGCCACACACGAGTCCCCCCAACGCAGCTCCTCCTGAGGAGGGACAAGGGACGGTTGTGTTTTGCAGCACTTGAATTTATCGGGGCGGTGACAACGTGGCTGGAGAAGCCCCGGGGGGAGCCAACTCTCTCCCCGGGATCCCCTGCGCCTCCAGGCCGAGGGCCGGGGCCGGGGACATGCAGCTGCCGCTCCGCCCGTGGAACGGGGCGGCCGGAGGGAACCCTTGGGGAGGGGCGAGGCCTACAGGCCCGGCTGCCCC
>VXBB01014671.1:4635-15541 GCA_013399915.1 Illadopsis cleaveri
GGGAGGAAAAAAAAAAAAAAAGAATGGTGCAAGGGATTAGCAAATAAATAAACCGTTGAAATGTTTCTACAAATCATTCTGGATGTTCCAGGATGTGCGTAAACATGACAAAGAGCAGGAATGCCGGTGCACACGCTGGGAGCGCCTGCATGGAGCGAACTGCCAGGCTGTTTCCCGCCGGCCGCCTCCTCCCCCGGCTGGGGCGGAGTTCAGTGGGACAGGTCGGGATCAGAGCCCTGCCCGCAGGGTCCGGCCCCCGCGGGTTGTGGGGTCAGTCGGAGCAGCGCTGTGCGCACCGGCACTCCCAGCGCCCCAGCCGTGCCGGGGTTTGTTCCCACCCCCAATCCATTCGAGACAGCATCTTTTGAACAGACCCTGGGGAGTTTTCCAGTCCCTGCTCCCGGGCTGGGCTTCACACCCTGGGGGAGCCTCTGGCACAGTTCTTGCCAGAGTTCTCTTCTCCTTCTTCTTGCCTCAGTTTCCCCTGACAAATAACCCTGTTGTGAAACCATCCCACTGCCGCGGCTGCGAGTTCTAGGAAAGCTCTGACCGATGATTTCCTCACAGCAGGAGATTAATTCAGCTAGAAAATATTCCCTCCACCCCCGGGGTGATGACATAATCCTTGCTAGGATTGCACTGAGGGAAGAGAACACCTGGAGGGAAAGCACCTCCAGCCACCTCCTGCACGTCTGGGGAGTCTTTTGGGGAGCAAGGAGAGGGATTGGAACCCTTTGTCCTGTTTTGGGGGGCTGTTCACAGCTCCACATTTGATTTGCTGGGACTCTGCTGCTCCTTGGGGGATCCAGAGGAATTCTCTCTTCTTCTTCAGCAGGATTTCCCCCTACCCTATGTTGCTGAATGAAGACCCAAGGCTGAGGCAGCAGCAGAAAATGGATATAAATGGGGGGATTTTGAGCAACCCACCCCAAATAAATGGGACTGACAGAAGGGAGGAGAGAACCATTCCTGTCCATTGCCCATGAAACTGAAATTTTTGCTTTCTGAGGTTGAGGCAGAAGACAAGCAAAATGCTTCTTCCCCCGGGAGGCAGAAAGTCAGCCCAAATCCGAGACACGCCTGGGGTGACACGGACCTAACACCACATCAAAGCACCCTTTAAGGAGGTGGAGAGGGAGATTTATCCCTGTTTCAGTGTTAGACCCTTTTCTTTTCAGACTGTGCAGGTGTGCCTGTGTCTCTACAGGCCACCAAGTGAGGTGTTCCCTCCAAGGGAACCCACCAAGGGTTCCCTCACGGTGTGTGTGGCCTTCTGTCGCACCCTCACGAGTCTGCCCCTATACAGTTGCCATGTTATACGCCCCTGTCACGGTTTTGGAAAGGCTGTTGTAGTTGTTACCACCGCCATTAATGTCTTAGGAACTGTCTGGGGTTTTCCCAGTAGGTTTTTGTTGGCTAATTAAAAAAGAGGGGGGAGATGTAGGGTTTGGTTTATAACCGTAAAAGTGTTTAAGGCTCACCGGAAGGTCCTGTGGGAACGGCACAGCTGCAGGCCCGAGGATTGGAGTCGGCTGAGGGTGAGGGGGGGTCGGGACTGAGGGGAGAGACAGGTGAGGGACAGGTGGAAGGGAGACCGTGATTGGCTGGAGGGACGCGTGGACAGCGAATGAGCAGAAAGGTGATTGGCTGGAGCGACATGTGGACAGCATATGAGCTGAATGGTGATTGGATGGAGGNCGTGGACAGCGTATGAGCAGAATGGTGATTGGATGGAGGGACGCGTGGACAGCGTATGAGCAGAATGGTGATTGGCTGGAGGGACGCGTGGACAGTGGCACTGCAGCTGAGCCAGCCAATGGGTGCCCTTTCTATTAAGTTCTGTTAGGCCCCAGTTTGGTTTCAGTTATGTCGGGTAGAGATTAAAGGTATGAAAAGAGTGCGATTCGTACAATAAGCCGATCTCCCTCGGGTGCATAAGGGGCTCTGTGTTGCTTTGTTCCCCATTGCTACACAAGTGTTTTCCAGAAAAAGTCTTGTACGTGCCATTGGTTGTGCCATTAATTGTATTGCGAGGGTAAGAGCCCCTCCAAGCACCATTTTAATTCCAAGACTACAAAACCTCGGGCTGGGATTGCTGATGAGCTGCTCTGAGCATGGCCGGTGTTGTGGGCAGACCTCTCCCACAGCGAGGTCCTTGTGGATGCTCCAGTGCCGAGGGTGCCACAGGTGGGGAATTGTGCTCTCCTGCTCCGAGGCTGTTGCTAATGTGTGTCTGTCTTTGCTCATCCAGGTCACTGGAACATCTTCCGAGCCCAGACGTCGGAGCTGAGGATGACAGAAAGCCCAGAGAAGGAAACGAAGGACTTGTAAAGCAAAGAACTTTTCCCTAACTATTGATTTATCTACACCCAGACACACATACACATATATATGAACTCCAGAGCTGCATTATTAAATAGACTGGCACTGCAATACAGGTTACACTAGTGGAAATTCCAGCAACTCCAGAGAACGATCCCAATCCGTCGGCATCGAAGCCACAGCCGTGTAGGTGCCTCTCCCCAGTGGGAGAGTGCAGGAGGTTGGCCACCACCTCCCGCTATCCCAAAGGTGTTGGATGAGCAGAGGGAGGAGGGGTGAGACCTGGTGCGACACGAGGAGGTGGGATCCATCCCGGACACCCCGGCGTTCCTGAGGAGCATCAGGAGCGCGCAGCAAAGCAGAACGTGACCGCGCTTCTTACCAGCTGCCAGTGGAAAGATGACCTGCAAAGAAAGAAAAATCATCCCTTTCTTTCCTTGGATGCCCCTGGGGTCTGCAAAGGGGTTTCTTGGGCTGAATGCCCTGCAAGGGGTGTTTTTTGAAAAATCTCCTTTCTTCCAGCTGGGACGATTCTTTTCCCTTCTTTGCAGGTCACTTGAAAATGTAGGTTTTGGGAGGACCCACCTGCTGGCAGGGTCTGAGACCCTGAGCACTGCACTAAGGTCGCTACTCAGCATTTATTGTGCTATATATTTATATCTATCCTATATAATAGCTACAGGGCTGTATTCACAGGAGGGGCATCTCCCAAAGGGCAAACAGGATCATTTTGGCAGCATGGGGAGGAGGGCATGCAGCAGCATCACCTTCCCCCTATCTGGAAACAGCTTTGGGGGATTTTCAGATTGTTTTGATATATGTATTTATCCCTGGATTCTTGTTTTATTCTGTTTTGATAAATCTATTTATTTGAAGATCTAACTCTGTCTGACAAATCTGATTAAAAGGTCTTCTTGATTCACCTTCCTGTGCTGGTTCTCCTTTCCCTGTAGGGTCTGTGTTAATGCTCAGGGGCCCTGGTGGGGTATGGTTCCCTTGCACTCACTTGGGCAACATCCTCAGGGTTGGGATACAGAGAAATCCCACAGATGCTTTGCTCATCCACAGGGCATCACCCCTTCCCATTTGCTTGTGGTCTGCTCATGGCTCTGGGCTGAAAACAGAGCTTGGGGCTTGGGCCCTGAGCTGGCACTGCTCACCAGGGCCACACAATGAGGCTGAGCTGCCTAAGTTTATCCAGGGAAAAATCTCTGTGAGGATTTGAGCCTTAGCGAGGCTCCCCATGGCACCAGGGGAAGGGAGAGGGGCCAAGCCTCCTCCTTGCCCCACGGCCGCCTGCATGGCTGTAGCTGCGTGTGGGCAGGGAGGATGCTGCCAGTCCTCGGGCAGAGCCTGACCCCTCACTTGTCAGCCTAATTAGCTGGCCCTTGTGTGATCTCACCGCGGCTGAGCCGAGGGCCAGTTTGTGCTCATTTACCAGAGGTGGAGGTGTTTGGAATGAAGCTGCTCCGGTGGGTTCATAGGGAAGGCTGGGAGGAAACCAGCACGAATTCTGCACTGCCTGGTCCGGGTGAGGTTTCCTGCAGGTGTCTGCAGAGTGCTGAG
Organism: Illadopsis cleaveri; assembly: GCA_013399915.1. Classification (NCBI taxonomy): domain Eukaryota; kingdom Metazoa; phylum Chordata; class Aves; order Passeriformes; family Timaliidae; genus Illadopsis; species Illadopsis cleaveri. Next base: position 8,524 of record VXBB01014671.1, read on the forward strand.
CCCATACAGGTGTGCCTTCTCAGAGACTTCCATTTCCCCGGGACTGTACAGGACCGTCTTGCCGGAGCCTTGGGGACACGCACAGGGGCCACACGGGCTGGTCCCCGAGCTCTGTCACAGCACTGCTGGGGACACGGGGCTGTGACAGGGCAGAGGGACAGGCTGTGGGCTGGCTGGAGCCGTGGGCAGCGAGCACTGCCTGCAGAGCTGTCGGTGATTCCCAGCGGTGCCCAGCCTTGCCAGGAGCCTGCCCTCAGGCAGCCCCGGAGGCCGCTCTCCCCGCGGGGCTCCTCTGGGATTAACCCTTGTAATGGGATCAGCAGCCCCAGGGCAGGAGCCAGCGCTTCGCCGTCGGCGGCATCGCCTTGCTCGCCCTGCTCCTCCTCCCTGCGTGCGCTCCCTGCGCAGGCATCGCCCCGGCGAGACCCCGAGCTGTGAACGCGGGGTTGATTCGGGGGCACAGCTGCCCTGGCACCTTTCATCTCTCGCAGCACCGGCTGTGTTTGCACATCGATGAGCAAGGAAAAACCTCAGCTGGTGGCTGCAGAGATGGTCACGGGAGCGTGGAATTGTTTGGGTTGGAAAAGACCCTTTCTCCAACTCCCTGACAGGAGGGGGCAGCCAGGTGGGGTCGTGCTCTGCTCCCAGGGGACAGGGACAGGACAAAGGAAACGGCCTTAAGCTGTGCCAGGGGGGGTTCAGGTTCGATATTAGGGAAAATTTCTTCCCCTGAAAGGTTGCCCATCTGTAGCACAGCTGCCCAGGGCAGCGGTGAAGTCCCATTCCTGGAAAGATTTAAAAGCCATGTGGATGTGGCACTTGGGGACGTGGGTCAGTGGTGGCCCCAGCAGTGCTGGGTGCACATTTGGACTCATTGATCTTAAAAGTCCTTTCCAACTTCAGTGATGCTGTAGTTCTGTGGTAAGCTCAATGATGGATGGTTTGAGGAAAAAATTGAGCTTTCCACCTCTTTGCACTACCCGGCTGATGCCCTCTGCTCTGGACAGGCTCCTCCTGAACAGCCACGGGGCATCAGAAGGCATTTCAGCCAGCCTGGGCCTTTGCTGATGTGGATAAAACCCATGAGCAGCAAGTCAGCACCCACTGGTGGCACCGCCAAGCTGCAGGAGCATCAAGAGTCTTGAAGCTGTCCCCTGGAGGCAGCCCAATGTCCTGAGAGGGAAAAAACTCACAGCAAACACCCAAATCCAGCTTGTGTGACACTGAAGGCTTAGGGACATCAAATGTCCTGTCTGAGAGAGCCTGGCATGGACTCAGACACCAGCCCAGCCAAGGACACAGAAGGACACCAGCCCTGCAAGGAGAAGGGCTCAGGCACGAGGGCTGAGGTGACACTGAGGGAATTTGGTGCCATGCCTTCATCTGTACAGGGGTTAAACAGGGGGCAGCTGCTCCACTGCACTCCTGTGGGCTCCCTGGGGCATGGCCAGGGCCATCCATGGGCTTGGGCCACAGCAACACCCCACCCTCAGGGAAGGATTTGGCTCTGGGGAGGGGACAGGACACCAGGAGTGTGTAATGCAGCATCCCTGCCTGGGGTAGTTGTTGAGTCACTTCTCAGTCCTCAGGGAGATGTCATGATTGGATTGCTCCTTCTGCAGGTCCTGCCACTTCTGCAGGACTCAGACCTCCTGCTGCTTCTTCTCTGGGACCCGTATCTCCTGCCAGCCCTCCTGCAATCCTCTGAGATTTGTTTGGAGTGCAGTAAGTGCTCCAGCTCTCCTGTGGCTGGTCCAGCCTGTGCTGAGACACCCTTGCTCTCTGCAGAGAACATTTGGGCACGGGGTCCAGTTTGGGTCCCTAGTACCAGGCAGGCAGGGACTGGATGGACCTGGTTCAGCTGGAAGATAAGCCAGAAACAATTTCCCCTTCAGAAATGCTGGAACTGGGACCATGGGAGGGAGGGACATCCCATCCTTGGAGAAACCCAAACAACCCTGAACAACCTGATGTAACTTCAAAGTTATTCCTGCTTGGAGACAGAGGTTGGACCAGGGACCTCCTGGGGTCCCATCCCGCCAGGGTTACCTCGTGGCTGTGAGCTCTGGGACAGATGGCAAGTCACCACCAAATATTTTGGCTCTACCTCTGGGATCTTAGGGCTTTTTTTACCTCAGAGCCGTGCTATTTCGTGCTGTATTATCAGGTTAGTCAAAACACTTCTCCAAACTATATGTCTATATAATTGCCAGCTACATTCACTTCCTTGGCCCCTGCTGCTTTCCCTTGCATCGGGTTTTCAGTCACACAAAATATCCACTTTCACCTGGATGTGCACGGAGCTTCCTTCCCTGTGGGGAAGCCAACACCTCCTGGTTGTGTTTGCTGGAGTCCTGCTCCCACAGGAGCAGCTGGGACAGCCGGTGCTGGGACAGGCACTGCTCAGCTCAGGGTGTCACTGCATTGCCAGGGCTCTGCCACGGGGAAATGCAGCCACACAGAAGAGGGTTTGGTGCTGCTGCAAATGTCCTGCGTGGAGCCCACAGCTCTGGAGATGGTCTGAATTTTTAGGCATCTCCCAATGAATTGGGATGTATGTTCTCATATCACCTTTCCCCAGTCAAAGGGAGGGATCTCTCCCCAAAAGGATAGGATTTTCCCTTAAAATCTCTCCATGGAGACCCACATACTGTGCTGGGCGAATGTTTGCCTTGCATCCACTCTCCTCTGCACATCCTTTTCTTTTTGGGGGATGAGAAATGGAGAAACCAGAGGATTGTCCGTGCTGCAGGGCTCGCAGGCTGTTCTCGTGCCACCACAGACCTGTCTCCTCTCCAGACTAAACAGTCCTAATATTTCCTGTCTCTTCTCACATAGAAATGTGTCTGTAATCACTCTTTTCTCCTGTTCTTTCACCTTTTTGGATGCAGGAGCAGCTCAGGATGTACCTAATCTGGCAGGTTGTCCAAGCTCTGCTGGGGAAATGGGATCACATTTCCCTGTCTCCAGCTTTGTCAACGCTTGACACCCCCAGAATCAGGAAACAAAGAAATCCCTGCAGAGAGAAGCTCTGCCAGCAAGTCAGGACTATCTGGGCACTGGAAAAAAGCCCCTGGCTTCCTGGAAGACGGGTGCTGAGAAAGGGGTGATGAGAAAAGCAGGGAAATCCTTGGAGATGGCAGCTGGAGCCAAAGGAGGGATGGAGGAAATGTGACCCGCATGGCAGCAGCGCAGCCCCAGAGGCCCTTTACTCCAGCAGGAGGCCTGGCCTTTTCCCATTCCCAAAAAGGGACTTTCCAGAGGGGAGGCAGGACAGACCCGTGGCACAAAGGAGCTGGTGGATTGTCCCATGGCTCTCCTGCTCCATGGGATGAGGGAGCTCCACTTTTGCTGCCTCTGACTGACTGCCTGGGTGGTTTTTCTTGCTTCCCTGTTTTTTGGCCATGGAAGTGTGTGGCTCCAGCAGAGATCCCTGTTTGTACAGGCTGGATAAATCCAAAGGAAACTGCTTACAAGTCCTTCTCACCAGTGTTGCCAAAAGACCATGATTCAGCGCTACTTTTTTGGGTAGAAATTAATTAGTTCGGGCCCATCACAATTATCTAACTCAAGGAGCACGACAATGACCCACTGTCTAATGGCTCTTCATGGCCATTTAGCACCATCTGGGTCGTCTGATCAGGGGCTTTGCAAACAGTTGAAAATGAAGTAAGAAGGATTGCTTGGCCCAGACACCTCCTTTTGCCTCCCAGCTGCCCGGACAGTGCAAGTAATCCTGATGGGCCCGTTAGACACAGGGAGAGGGACTGCAGAGCAAACATCAGCCCAGCTCCTCTGAGGCCGGTGCCCTCAAGGGGAAGGTGGTGGCCCTGGAAGGCGCAGGGAAAAAGAGCTTGGCCATGTGCATTGCACCCTGGGCCCCCTCCTCTTCCAGCTTTAGGGGCTGAGTTTGAGTGGGTGAGGACTGAGAGCTTCCCCAGCCTCAGACAGACACATACACTGTGTGGAACAGAGCCCCACTCAGGGCTGAACTCCAGGATAACCTCAGCAATCCATCCTCCAGCCTCCAGGCAAGGGGAACCATAAGGTATTAAACCCACAGGTCCAAAGAGGGATGGACAGGCAGGTCTCCAAGAAAACTTTCTGGATGGGAAATGTAGGCAAGTGTCTCCCCAGCACCACCTGCAATGTCAGAGTCCATCCAAACAGGCCAAATTTAGGGGGTTTAAATTTTTTTTACCTCACCTGTCTCTACATTGTTTTTAGCTTCATGCTGGGTGCTGCAGGCTGCAGTTTTCACAGGAATACCCGGGAAAGGGGAGTTCTGCTCACTGAGGGCTGCCTGAGGCAGAAGTTTGCAAGCAGGATTTGGCAGGGGGCTACAGAGGGACCCACGGGGGCTCCTCCAAACCCCATCAGGCTTCCGGCTCCTGTTCTGTGGCAGGAAGATCGGCACTGAAAAATGAATGGAAACATTGATCCCCTTCCAAGCTGCTTTTAGCACGTCCCAAGAAGTTACACAGACACCGGTGCGGGCTCCTGACCCTCCCAAGGGGAGAGAGGGAACCTGGAACGGCCTGGACAGACACAGCAGAGAGCTGCACGTTGTCCTTCCCTCCATGACCTTCCCTGGAAGTCAGGAAGACCCAGTTCCACAAGGGGTGGAGGCTTTCAGTGCGTGCCCACAGCTGCATCACTCCGGGGTGTGGGTCTCGGCCGTCAGCACCCAGGCCAAGAGGCTTCCAGGGAAAACTGCAGATTGCTTTGCTGCCTTCCCAGGATGGATTATTGGCCTTTGGAGCTGAATGTGAATCACCAAGAGGAACAAAAAAAGGTCGATTAGAAAAGAATAGAATTTGGTCCTTCATCTAAGCAACCCCCAGCCTGTGATAGACACTCAGAATTCCCAGGACAAACTCCCCAGATGGTGCTGACCTGCTAACAAGCAAGAGATCACAGGACTGGTGTTGGATTTCTGGATCAGTCTCACCAAATGCTGCCCCAAGCTAGACAAGGTCCCCATAAAGGCATTTGGTACCTTTGGGAACCTCTTGCCCTGCAGGTCTGATGTAAATTGGGACACATTGGTGCCTGAGGAGTTTTGTCCTTCAGGTTGGCAAGGCCACGATTAACCCTAATTCATCCGAAAGGATTTTGAGGAAGGTTTTGCCTTTGAAATGGCAGTCTGACCCTTTCTAGTTGGTCATTTCCTCTGTGAGATCGTTCTGCCATGACACTAAAGCTGAGTTTTCCCTCTCTTCCCTGGCCAGGCCCCACATGTGCAGGTTGGGATGGGGATGTCTGGGTTGCCTTGGCTGCTGGCTCACCCCAAGGGACTTGGTGTCTCTCAGGACAAACAGATGATGGGCTGCATGAGGAGAAGTGGTGAGAGGTGGGACAGGCAGCCATAGCTCAGCTCTGGTTCCCTGCTCTTCCCTTTGGAGATTCCAGCACAAGAGCAGCCTGATCCCTGCATGGGGCTCCAAGGCAAGCTTTGGGTGATGCCCTCCCCAAGCCTGGGGGTCCCTGTTCATGGTGGGGACGGTCTCTCATGCCCCTGGAGCTCTGCACCCCCAGGGAGCAGCCCTGTGCTCCTCACACCTGGTCTGGGGAGGAGGGATAACGTCATCTGCAGCTCCTTGGCACAGAAGTGGTTGCAAATTCCCAGCCAGCGGGCCAGAGGAGAGGCCAGCTGGGGGAAAAGTCCTGGGGGAGCCCATAGCCAAGTCTCCCAGCTGAGAATTGGTGGGGAGGGCTCAGGCTCCGCTCCTCGCAGGGCCTGCAGTTTTATTCCCTTCCCCCGAGGTATGGGGAGGGAGGAGCAATCTCTTGCCAGCAAAAATCCCTGGGATTTTCTTCTTCGAACATCGTGGTTAGGGATGATGAAGTGGGGGATGTCCGTGGAAGACTTGTGGGAAATGACATCCTGGTGATCCTATGGGATGGACTCTGAGCATGCCTCTCTCCCATGTCCTCCTCTTTTCCCCCTCTCCTTGCTTGTTTCAGTTTTTAGACATCCTGGAGCTTTTTGAGAGGCTCAACAGAGCGCTGTGATGGGCCACAAAGCTCTCCAGGCTTTGACCTGGGCTCCAGTCCTTGCTTTGATGCCAGCAGGGCAGAGTCTGTTCCCCTTTCCAGCCCGTGGTCCCTGCTGGGAGAGACGGGATCTTGGGAAGCAGGTGCTGCTTCCTGGGTGGTTTTTTTTCCCCTCTGTTGCGAGTTTTGAAGCTGCCAACCACTGGCCATGGCGCTGCTCAGACTAATGGAGGGGAGCGTGGGTGAGGAGATGCCCCTTCCCCGGGGTGCACCCTGGGGAATTCCCTGGGAAAGGGGGTGCAGTGCCCCAACTCCGGCGTCCCCCGGCGGCTGTGGCCCCCCCGTTTGGCCCCGTTCCCAGCGAGGGCGGGGCCGCTCTTTCGCCGCTGGAGCTGCGGTGACATCCCGGGACGATCCCCGTCACCTCGGGCCTTGGCACTGAGCCACACCCTCTGCGGATGCCTGGGGACATCCCGTGCACCGCTGGGGACCCGCCAAGGGCAGGGGTGTCCCTGGGGTGACCAGGACCTCGCAGCCGGTCCCTGGACTCCCCCACCAGCCACGGGTCTCCAAACTGCAGGGACCAGTCCCCAGCCACGTCCCTGTCACCGGGGGCCACACCATGGTCCCTCAGCTGAGCCCTGCCGCCCTGGGCTCCAGCTGCCCCGTGTGCCGCAGGGCAGGTGACACCNGGAGGGGGAGTGGGCGGGGGGAGCGGGGGGGGCTGTGCATCTCAATACTGGGCTATTTAGAAGGGAGAATTTAATAACAGGGGGGTTGGTTTTTATGGCAATAGATTTATTCCACCTGGGCTAAGAAATACATTCCACATCTGCCGAGCCGTGTAACCAGACTCTAATTAAAATCGTGTGCCAAGCGAGGGCCCGGCTGTAAAACACAAAGCTGGCTTTTAGAGCGGCTAGGAAGCGCGGCCAGGCGGCCCGGGGGCGGCGGTGGCCGGCACGACGGGCACGGGGCTGGCGGCAGCGCTGTGCCACCGCTCACCGGCCCCGCGCCGGGG
>VXBB01014671.1:16423-43024 GCA_013399915.1 Illadopsis cleaveri
GGCGCCCTGCGGCCCCCGCCGCGGGACACCCGGGCTGGGGTTTTACAGCCCCGCAGGTCGCGCCGAAAACGTCCCGAACAAACAGCGGCTGTGTCTCGGTTTAACAGCCCGGCCCTCAGACAGCGGCAGCAGCGCCAGTTCTGATGGAGAAACTAATGAAACCTTCGAAATAGTTTGTACGGGAGTAGTGAAGTGAGAAAAAAACCCCAGAGCACTTGCTGCCAAGGAAAATACACTTACCTAGTAAAGCATGAGTAATAAGTGGCATTTTTTACAGTGTGAAGATATAACTTTTCATGAAAATACCAAATAAGGCTCCGTGCGAAAAGTGGCCGGCCTTTCTAGTTGCTTTTTTTCTTTCCTTCTCTTTCTTCCCTTTCTTTTCGTTCTCAAGGCACACATGTGTTTTCCCCAGTGCCCCTTTTGCAGGAGCCTGTTTACGGGGCCGCCTTCCCGCCACCCCCGGCGCGGCCCGGCTCGGGTTCCGTCGCCCTGAGATGAAATGAGAAGGGAATGGAAAAACAGGAGCTGCTGTTCCGCGAGACTTTCTATTTTTAAAAGGTTAAAAATATCTATTTTCAGACACCAGCCCAGGAAGCGCTGGGGTGAAGCGACGCGGCGGGACGGGAGGAGTAAACAACGCCGGGACGTGCCGGGCGGCTCGGGAGCCGCGGCTCCGGGGATGCTCCTGGGGACGGGGACAGCGAGGGACAACGAGCCGGGGATGTGGCCACAGGGAGACGAGGGATTGCATAAGGCTGCAGGGCTCCGTGTCAGGGGGATGCTCAGCCCCAGGAGAGGATGCTCAGCGTTGAGGTGGAATGCCCAGCCCCAAGGGAAGGAGGTCCCCATCCAGGGGGATGCCCGGCCCCAAGGTGGGATGCTCAGCCCCTGGGGGGGATGCTTAGCACCTAGGTGGAGTGGCTTATCTTCCCCAGCACCACAGCCCCGGTGCCCTCGTGGGATGGGATGCTTGGCTGCTGCACACGGATCTCACCGCAGGAGTGGGCTGTGGTACCCACTGTGGGAGGGAGGATGTGGAAAAGCCAACTCCAAAATCCCACGGCTGCTTTTCCATGCTTGGTGTTGCAGCTCCCTTCTCCTCTGTGCCCAGGCCAAGGTGGTGGTGATGCTCCCAGGGCTGGCTCCAGCCGTGCCCTCATCCCTCAGCTCCACCTGGGCAGGAGCACCCACACCTCATGTGCACCACATTCCCCAGGCAGGCAGGGTCAGGCAGCGCTCCAGGCCGGGGCAGAGTGGCTGGAAGGCTGGAAAAGGTCCTGGGGGTGCCAGTGGCTGGACAGGAACCCAGGTGAGCCCAGGTGGGCAAGAGGCCACTGGGCCCTGGGCTGTGCTGGGGCACCTCCAGTGCTGGGGGCAGCTCTGGACTCCTCCTTACAAGAGAGACCGGAGGGGCTGGANTGGGGATCGATGGCCTTGGAGGGGTTTCCCAAAACACTGGACTCTGTGATTCCGTGGTCCCCACGCTGAGGCACGGCCGTGGCAGGTCCCGCTGCCCCTCGGAATCGCTGAGCTGCGTTTTGCTTCCTTATAAGGCCCTGCTGTTCCCTGCTCCGGTGTCTGCGGCCGAGCTGGCATCGCCTGTTGGGAGAGGAAAACAATTCCCAGCAGGCTGCCGGGACACCCTCCTGCCCAGCCCCGTTATCCTCCGGCAGCGCCAGCGGCGCTCCCCGGATCCCTCCGGCTGCTCTCTCCGAACGGCCCGAGCGGGAAGAGCCGGACGGCTCCTTCCGAGCAGGCCCTGCCCGGGGGGAAGGAGGGTTATAAATCAGCCCAGCTGTCTCCTGAACAAGGGATGGGGCTTGTGCATCCCGCAGAGCAGCACTTCCAGCCCCCTCCCAGGGGCTGCTGGTTCAGAAGGACATTGTCCAACCACTGCCCAGTGCACCAACAGCTCTAGCCTGGGGTGTCTGACAGTGCAACTCCTCAGTGCACCTGGAAAACAAGGGTGAAGATTGCTCTGCCTGAAGTAAGGCTGTTAGGAGGAAAGAAACACTACAAACTGCACTCCATTGAATGAACCTCTCCCACTGCCTCTTCTGAGGCTCTTGAGAGTGTAAATGTGGTGGGAAGGGAGATACAGGGGGAAGAGGAGAGCAGATCCCCCTGGGATTTGGATCTCCAGCTATAAATGACACATGCACAGGTATACAGACCTCTGCATCTCCCGGAAGAGCCCCACCAGTACCACGTCCTGAGGCAGGAGATGTGCTCCATGTTCCAAGAGCCAGAGCCTGGCACCGGGACATTTTCCTCCCTCCAACCCCTGGGTGCCAAAGGAGTGACCCCCACCCACAAGGAGCCTTCTCCCTTCTCTCCAGCCCCAATTCCTTGCTCCCAGGCACCACCTGGGGATACTCCAGCCTTGGCCGAGGGGGCATCCAGGGCCCTGAAGCCCCCCTGGGGCTGGCAGCCCATGGAGTGGGGGAGTGGGGAGTATGAGATCATGACTTTGGGAAGTGTGAAGTTCCCCCGGGTCCTGCTCCTGCAGACATTAGGTCATTTTCCTGAGGAAGTGCCGTGTGACGTCGATCTGGTTACAGGAGTCGGGGTGGAGCCAGCAGCTCCAGCGAGACCACGGCAGAGGGGAGGAGCAGGAGCACCAGGACACCCCGTCCTGTCCCTCTGCCACAGCAGTGACACTCCAGGGGTCCAAATGCAATACAAATCCTGGTATTTCGAGGTTTCAGATGCCCAAAAACACTCTGTTGAAAGCTTCCAGCCCTGGTTTTCATGGAAGAAATCTTCACCCACTTCACTAGAGAAATGTCTTTGACTTCCATGCAGTCAAATACCACAACTCTTGGAAATCAGGATTGGAGACATTATTTAATGAATAAGGACAAATGAAAACAACACAAAACAAACAATCTGTGTTTAAATGGGATTTGTTACTTACTGTTACCTTTATAAACACCCCCTCAACTCCACCTAGAACAACAGAACCACTACAGCAGCGTGGGTTTTTTCTCTCAACAGTTAAAACTTTCTTCATTAAACCAGAATAAGGTTGTTCATTCCCTTCCCAGGCCACAGCACAGGCACAAACCCAGTGATGCTGCTGGGGTGCAGCAGCTCCTCTCACCCAACCACTGACGACACCAGCCCCTGTCTGACACCAGCCCAAGCTTCAGGACTGCTCAGCATCAGCCCCTCTGGGAAATCTTTTCCATCTGTCTGTCAGCCTTAGCACCAGCCAAGCAGGAGGCCCAGACCAAGAGCTCCTTCCTGGTTAACAGGATTGCTGTGCTTTATTCCTCTCCCATAACAGGTTCCTCAGGACCATGTGCCGTGACACTCTTCCTTCAGCAGGCAGATGACGAGATGTCCAAGGAAAAACTCTTCTCTTGTCTGGTTTATGCCTGTAAAAAAACCCTTCAGGCAACCCAACACCGACCAACCCTGCAATGCAGCTGCACTGTTCCCCTGCACCTGCCTGGTGTTATCAGCAGTGCCCTCTAATCACCCTTCCCTCTGACTCACTGGCCTCCAAGGCTAAAGATCCAGGTCTTTCCCAATAACAGCAAAGCTTTCCCCCAATTACTCTGGAGCCAATTGGGTGGGAAGCCTCAAGGATGTTTTTGTAAAGACAGAACACCAACAGTGTCCCAGACTATAATTAGGCATGTGAGCAAGTTACAGAGGATACGTTCAAGGAAGAAAAGAGTAAGAGATTTTTATATGCACTGCTTTGTCCAAAAAAAGATTATGAAAGGCAGAGCAAAAACTATTTACCAGTCTTAGGGGGAAAATGAAATACATTTCATTCAGTTAAAGCTGAAGCAGATGTTCAACATTTGTGTCTGCGGCTGAAGATCTACTACGTTACGTCTTCTACCCCTCGTGAACATCTGGATCAACCTGAAGAGCTGAGGGTGTACAAAGAGGGGAGGAAAATGCCACAACTCCTCTCCTGACTTAGCACCAATGGGGTGATTACAAAAAATACAATTTCATGTGAACAGAATTAACAGCCTTTCAAGAGTTCCTCTAGATGTTGCTTCTAGCTGGCAGTTCCCACACCGCTTAGTGAGGATGACTGAAATTATTGCAGTAACAAATAAAAACTTTTCTCTGATACAAAATCTAGTCCAGAGGGCTTCCTTACACAGTAAGCAGGACACCTTGCATAACCAGGGGTTGCATGTTGGCCCCCACAAGCAGCAGCAGCTTGCAGATAGCCACACGAAAAAAGGGAGCAACACTCCCAAGCTGCCAAGAGGACTGGGAGATAGACCCAGTTCATTTCTTCTGGAAAAAGCCCATGATGGAGACCTGTTTGTTGGCTCTGTTGGCAGGAGCTGCCCCTTTCTTCAGGTTCTTCCTTTCTTCCTTTGGCTCTCTCTTCATGGGCAGCACGGGTTGTTTGTGTGGGGCTGGTGCCTTGGGCTTGGGGAATTCATCCTCGCTGTCCGTGCAGGATTCGCTCTCGTAAACCTTCTCAGTCACTGGTGGAAAGAAGAGGGAAGGGAGCAGAGGATGATGATGGTTAAGCCATCTTTATACCAAAGACCTCCTCATCGCAGCCTTCCCACTGCACTCCTGGGAAGGAACGTTTTGGGTTCAAGGAGCACATGTCAGACACAGGAATTAAGTCCATTGCTGAAGGTTAAGCAGTAGGAAACGGCCTCAAGTTGTGCCAAGGTGTTGGGTATTAGGGAAAATTCCTTCCCTAAAAGGGCTGTCCAGCCCTGGCACAGCTGCCCAGGGCAGTGGTGGAGTCCTCATCCCTGCAGGGATTTAAAAGCCACGTGGATGTGGCACCTGGGGACATGGGCCAGTGTTGCTTTGGCAGTGCTGGGGGAACAGATGGAGTCAATGACCTTAGAGGGCATTTCCAACTGCAGTGATCCTGAGATTCTAATTCCTATGGCAAAGGCTGACAAGCAGCCATCAGAAAGTGATGAATCTGAAGGAGATCAGAATCAGTAGTTTAGCTTTAGACCATGGAACATCTACTTTATGGCTAAACCTCACCATTCTGATTGGGTCTGATTTCCACAGGGGCCAAAGCAATCAGATTGTCCAAAAATCCAGGCAAGACAACCTAGAGACATCCCCACACTGGACAGTTAGGGAACAGCAAAGCAGACGTCACCCATCTCAAGGGGCACAAACCCTCTGGGGCAGCTTCTTTCCACAGAGGTGGCCAAACAGGGCAAATACAAAGAAATCCTTTATAAAAAATCAACCCAAAGGCGTGTCTGCAATCAGGGACTGTGCCTGGAGGGGATTGCCAGCTCACTGCTGTCAGCGGCCGGCGATGGAAAGCCCAGGGATATAAAACAACACTCACGGAAATGAAACTGGAGTCGGCCCCACTGATGAGAGCCCCCGTCAGATCCCAGTAAATGTGGTTATATCAGCTTTCCCAGCAGTGCTCTGGGATTCTTCTAGTAAGCCATTTTTCTTTAGCAACTGTATTCTTTTAAACAGATGTCTTAACTTCCCTTCTTCTGGGAAACTGGCTTTCACTTGTATTAATGCATCAAATTAAATAAGGTTTCCTACGTCACCAGAGACTGGGAAGAGGAATGCTGTGAAATCCTCCTGGGCAGCACTAGCAGAACCTCAAACAGGGACTGCAAACCAAGCAGTCTCCCTTCAGAGGCAACAGGCTTTTCAGGGAGCAGCTTCCACATACTACTGGGTGAACTTAAAAACCTTATCCTGCTGTCAGCCCTGTCAGGGACCACTGGGAGCTCCCGAATCATGCAGTTAACCCCCTCCAGCTGCAGTAACACAGCTTAGATCAACTTTCTTTGGCTGCAATCTCAGCTGAATTTCAGCAGTCTGTATTTGCAGCACCTATGGGTACACAGATACAGTTACTGATGCTGCATTCACAGCCGGACTCTCTAAATCAGAGTGGCTCAAATGATGGGAGCTCTAAAATGCTGTAACACGAATTTCCCTCCAATGCACATGTGGATATTCCAGTCTCCAAGCCCATGTGTGCCCTTTGAAGCTTTAGAAAGTGCAAGGTAGAAACACACAAGCTTAAGCCTCAACAATTCCCCTTTACTAGAGACTAAGAGCAGGCCCTCAATCCATGGATTTCTGTTGATGCCTAGGAATGTGTCTTGTGCTTAACTCCACATACACTTTAATTGCTCAATTTCCCTCAGGGCTAATCCCTAAGTTACTTTTGCTTTTTGACATCAATTCCTTGCTATTGCAGCTATTGTGAAAACCATCACTTAAAGTTGTGGAGAAATATAAAGTACCAGCCTCATTCTAGTGTTAGGATTTAACATCTCTTAAAACCTAGTGTTGGTTTAAACATAAAAAGACAGCAGGAAGAGGGGAAAAACCCCTATATTTCAAAGAATAACTAAAATTGACATTAGCCTGGGAGATTTGCAAGTTTTTCAGCCTTTGAATTATTAGGCCTGTGCATGGAAAGGGTGGGGAATGGAAGGGAGGAGAGAAACTGGACAATAACCAGACAACAAGTCCTGCACAACAGGCTGGAGGATTTGTAGCAGAGAAAGCAGCATCTCCTCCCTACCCAGTTCCTCAGTATCCCAGTTCCATCCCTCTCTCCATCCCACAGGATCTGTCTCCCAAGGGCACAACAGGGCCTTGCACTCCCTTTTCATAAAATGAATTTCAACTGTAAAACTGGGAGTCTGGATTTTCCAAGGGACTGTGAAACCCTGTGGGGGTGCAGAGCAGAGAAAGAAAGGCAATATTCTCAGCTGAACCTGGAAAAGACATTCCTGTGCTCTGGATGCAGAGTCTGTACAAATCAACTCCCCATCTAATGTGCTGTTTTGTGCCATTTTCCTTCCAAGTGTTTTAATGGCTCTATCTGGGATGGGAGAGCAAAACACCCCACGAGGTAATCAGCCAAAGCTGTCGATAACTCTGTGCAAGTCCAATTCTTGGACAAGAATGCAGTACTTGGGATTTCAGTCCCAGTGCAGCCAGCTGCTGAGAGCTACAGCTTTGTGTTTCTTTAAAGGAGACACAGCAAGGTAATGGGAAGCAGAAGATGCAGCTCTGCAGACAGGTGCAAACAGACACAGGCTGAGCCCGTGTCTCTCCATGCCCAGACCACCACAGACCTGTACAGCAGCACCACATCTTCCCCAGCACGGGGTGAGCTCCACTGGCACCCCCTCAGCCCAGCCAGGCTGCAGAATGAAAGCATCCCATACAACTGGGCTGACAACAGCATTACAATAAACACATTCCACGCTCTTAAGTGTTTAAAGCCTCCAAAAAACCCCTCAAAACACTCCAAAACCCAAACCAACCAATCCTGAAGGTTTGCATCTCTACTTCGATGTCATGAAGGAAATGGAGGAAACAAAGGAAACACGGAGGAAACAAATGCAGGGGTGTTACACAGCTTTCCCCAGGTCACAGCAGGAAACAGAGTCCACTCAGGCTGGAATTCAAAGCCTCTGGCTTTCAGGACTTCTGCAGGGACTCTGTTCCCTTCTGAAAGCAGAGCCACCCTTATCAGAAACAGAAACCCTATGAAGTATTTAAGCCCCAACTTATTCCCTGTTTATCTGGGATACTGTAAATTTCTTTAACATATAATCAAGTTCTGCACAGCTCTGGATTTATCCTCAAAGGAAAAAAGAAAAACCCAACAGAGTTATCTCAGCCAGAATTTATCCCAAACCCTAAACCACTTTCTGTACCATCTTTGAAAGCTTGCAGCTTTGGAGAGGAGAGTAAATGAAGGTGGCAATCATGATGGCAAGAAGAAAGTGAAAAAAAACTGAAGGAAAATCTGTGAATAATCAAAAAAGGGTAAGGACTTAGCTACAGCTCTGACCCCCTACCCAGGCCTCCACCAGAGGCAGTCACCTAAGTCTGGGAGCAGGAGTTCCAAGTAGGATAACTAAGTGATTTTGTGAACCTCCTTCTCAGCCTGGGAGAGGCTGGCCTGTTAAAATGGCCAACAAAGTGAGCTCCAGTGAGTGTAGGGCACAGCCAGTCTTACCCATGCAGCCTTCCTCTTCATCAATAAACATCTTGGATTTCAGCACACGCTTCCGCTTCCTCTTCCTCCCTCCAGCTGGCCCCTGGGGGACATTGCAGCATTGTGAGAAACCAGGAGTTCATTTCTGGCAGTTAATCACTCTAATCTGCTCTCACCTCCGTGGATGCAGGCTCCAGCTCAGTTTTCAGAGCAGGCACAGGTGGTGGAGATGGAGCTCTCTCTTCCTCGGGTGTGGGGGACGGTGGGACATCTGCTAAACAGAAGAACACCTTGATGGCACACGGGTCTAATGTGCTGCACTTCCCAAAGGAAGGAGGGTGGGATAGGATGGGAGAAGTGCGCTGGGGATTTTTGGTAAGCCAAAAGAATCTGTTCCACCAAGGGACTTTAAAATCAGGCACAAGAACTGGCAGGTTTTAGCTATACATTTCACTTACTTGTTAAAAAGAGTGACTGTAATTTGTTTAGAAATTAAAAGAGGCAAGTTGTGGTGAAGCAGTTGTTGCTTCACTGGTGGTGCTACACATCCCAAACAATCCACACTATTAGCTTAAGCCAAGAATTAAGTGCAGTACACTATTACACATCCTAAAAGATTGTTAAGGGACATCTCAAACTTTTATTTGGAAAAAAAACCCCAAAACCAAAAAAACCCACAAAAATCCAAACCACTACAGAAAACAAAGCTGATTCTCTCATTGTTTCATCTCCTTGCTCTCCTCTGGGTTCAATGGACTCCCTTCAATGCCAAGACTGATCAAACCAGTCAAGGACACCTTCACACATTTGTACAGAGCAAAGTGAGCTCTGGAGCCTCCACCAACAACGTCAAAGTGAGACAAGCAGGGCTTTAGACCAACGAGCAAGGCAGGGTCACCCTCCCGTGGGGCTGGCAGGGGGACAGAGCTGCAGGAGATCCAAGTGAGAAACGCTGCCACGCAAGCCCTGGGATGTGGGGGAGAGCTGGGAATGTGGGGGCACAAACTGCCCCCGTGACCTCCTGCTTCACCAGGGCACGGCCGTGGCTGGGGCACACAGTGCCTGCCTGGCTGCTGCCCTCAGCCCTGCTGGCTGCAGCACCGCCCCCATCCCCGCACGGAGCCGGGCCCTGGAGCTGTCCCCGGGGATGGGGGAGCCTGAGCAGCTCCGGCACGGCCGGGCACGGGGCCAGCTGACCTCCGAGGGTACCCAGGGCTCCAGTGGAGCTGCTCGGCTGCCAAGGGCCAGCCATAAATTACGTTCCTCAAACAAGCACTCGGCCTCCCAACTACTGCAGTAAGGAGGCAGGGGAATGCAAACACAGTGGGATAAAACGCCTGGGGTTTCACCTTGCTCTGCTGTGAGGACAGAGCCAAACAACGGCTCTGCTCCCAAGTGCTGGGCTGCCCGAGGGGCTGCAGGGAGCTCACAACTCTCAGAGTTTATCCCAGCCTCACGGAAACCATGGGCTAAGGCCTCCAGAGACTGCCAGCACCAAACCTGCTCTACCACTGCCCAGCCTGGCCTCAGCCCTTGGAAATTATCTTCGGGAGAGGACAAGCTAAGAGGGTTGAAAACCAGCCTGGTGAAAAGCCTCTGCCGTGCTCAAGCAGAGGCTGCTGAGGGTGTGCCAGCTCCATTCGATTCCTTGGGGGAAATTTTGGCTTTTTTCAGCTTCCTTCAAACAATTTCCCCAGCTTTTGGCAGGCAGAAGGCACCTTCTCCCCACATCAGAGTGTTTAGGACTACTATCAAGCTCTTTAGTACTTTATTATCTTCTTCTAGCCAACACAGCCCTCTGACATGTGATAACTCCTGAGTCAACCACTAGCTGCTGCCCATAGTTTGCTCAACAGCAACAGCTGCATGAAATGGATACAAGTTGGGCAACTGGATGGACCAAAGATGTAAATCCTGGCTTTGTTCGGTTTGCTCTGACCCTGCCTGGAAAAACTGTGAGAAGCTTTAGTGCTTCTGCTGTGGCTCTCCAAAACCCATGGAGTTTGTAGGTCACAGTGCCACTGAAATCACCCTCCAAAGTGGCTGTAAAACACTTGTCAACACTGCGAAACGCTGCCTGTGTTGGTACAGCTGAGGCTGCCAAACCTCCTGTCCTCTGCGGGCACATTTGTGGAGTTTATCCTGGCACTGGAAGCAAAACAACCTGCAGTGACTAAGGAACCCTCATACCAATATAACTTTTTAATGAAAAATCATTTAAATGGAGAGGATTGTGCCTTATGCCCTCTCTGCATTTCCAGCGTGGTACAATGTGCTGATGCTGGTGTAAGGAGAGCTTATTCAGGGCTACTTTTAGTACCTCAAGAGCAGACTAATATAGAACTAGGCAGAAGACCTGGCCTGACATGGAATTGCCCATAAGCCTTCACATCAGCCATGCAGGCTGAGTTTCACACCCACAAAGCCCTGCTGAGTGTGCCTGTCGCTCCAGACCCCATTTTGCTCACTGATGCTGTTGATTCAAGTTGCCCCTGCTCTCTGGAGAAACCTCTTTCTAACCTTTCCAGGGACAGATGCTCTTGAAGTCCAGCTGCTGTATATCTCTAGTTTTAAGGGTTTTTTTAAAATCCAACTCACAGTCTTCTACTTCAATATGGAATATAATATTACCGGTTTGGACTCATTAGCAATATTCCAAACAATTCAAAGCTGTCTTCTTTCGTCTGGTTGGATTTAGAAGGGCAAGCAGCAGGACCAAAGGGTTGAGTTCTCTCAATTCTCATTTTCTCTTTTGAAAGGGCAAAATGAATGATATCCAAATTTGTATACGTGTGCTGTAATTTGCATAAATTTACAATTCTAATGCACAGCACAAAGAAATGAAGAACAAAGAGGGTTCTGATGCAGGAGCGGCAACAGCAGTGACAAAAAAACTCCCCAGTGCCTGACCACCCTCTAGGGGAAGAACTTTTCCCTAATATCCAACCTAAACTTGCCCTGACACAGCTCCAGCCATTCCCTCAGGTTCTATCCCTGGTCACTAAAGAGAATATAAACCTTGGAATAAATGAAACCAGGAGGTATCCCACTCAAAAGTATTAATTGTTAAACACGTGCTGAGGTCACGCAGGTATCTCACAGGAGACCAGAGAGTTCAAACATTCCAAACTCCTGCCTGATCTCACTCACAGGATGTGGAGGAGCTGAGAGATTCCAGCCAAGCAGGCATGGGCTGATTTCAAAATTCCCTCCTCAGAGCTAAACAACTCAGCTTGTCAGTAGGGGAGCGATGAGGAAATGGAAAGACAAACATTTAAAGAAATAAACACCGAAGAGTGTGGGCATATATGTATATATATATTTTATAGCCAAACAAGGAGCTTCACACTGGAATGTGATGGAATTAAGGCTGACCATGAAGAACAGCTTCCTGAGAGATTTATCATCCTGTGGAATAGCCTAAGAAGTGATCTATACCTAATGACAAAGATCACTTGAAATAATGTGGGCAGCAGGGAAACAATGAGAACAGGCCTAGAGGTGCCATGGATACTGCAAAGACACCAAGAGCAGCCACCTCTCCCTGGCACTGCAGATGTTCCTGATGTCCTGGTTGTTTCCTATGTGCCAGCCATCCTAAATGAGGAATCAGCTCTGTCTGGCTCTCCTGAGGGACTCCACCTCCTCACCAACACACCCCATTTGCTGTCTCACCTTCTTTTACTGGAGCTCTACACCAAACTGGTGGTTTCAATTACTGGTCCATAATGATCCCCAAGTTCTTTTCCTGAGCAGCTTGCTGGATGACTGTTCCACTTAGCACATGCTCTCAAGCTCACTTCCAATTTATTTTCCAGTTATCTATATTAAACGGCATTTGTCACCTCAATTATCCAAATTCTTTGGGATCCAGCCCTGCTGTTCCTCATTATAAGCCCAAATCTTGCAATGTTCTGGGCACCCCACTCCTGTCACAGCCACCAAGGAGACGCAGAGTCGCATCGGATATGGCTCAACTGCTCTGCCTCCCCTATTTTATCTTTTCTTTTTGGATGTCTTGCTTCCAACACTGTCTTCCAAACCCTTTCTACAAACAGACAGAATATAGATACTAAAAATGACCCTGTGAGGAGAGGGAGGCCACTTGTGAGAGTTTCCTCCCCACACGAACTGGTTCTGGCCAGCCCCAGGGCTCCGGAAGGCGCGCTATCTTTCACAAGAGATTTGGGAACCTCCTTCCACACGTCAGTGCCACTGGCAGCACACTTGGTGAGGAGAAAGCCAGGTCTGAGCTAAGCTAAAACAAAGACTGAATCTTTGAGACATCTTAACTCTATGCCCAAGTGCTTGCAGCACAAAGATAAACAGAAAGCTCAGGCTACAGCCATTTCCACAGTCTTTAGTCCTTTAAACTATTCCCTCAATCACTGACCAACAGATTTGGAGAGTAATGTTTTGGAAATCAGACCTACAGGCCTGATTGTTTACAGATCTTTTTACCTTCCTCATCACTGCTGTCAGACTGAAGTTGTTTGATTCGCTTCCTCTTTTTCTTGACGTTTTCGGGATCTCTTTCTTCCTCGTCATCTGACCTATCCGCTCTCTTCGTTTTACTGCCACAGAAAGTAAGGGGACAAAAAAGGGAATGAACACCCATTATCTCTCATGTGTGCATGAAAGCATCACGTGCATTTGGATGAGCACATTCCTCATGGAAGGAAATCAAACGCCTCTTAAAAACACAAGCATCACATACTCAGAACTGTACACCCACTACACAACCAGGCATAGGAGCACAGGCATTTCCAGGCCTCTCATCCTTCCCCAGATCCAGCTCTCCAAAACAAGGAGGATTTCTTTAGCCCCTCTGCAGTTCAGCCCAGTACCTCACCTCGCTTGGCCACAGCAGCCTGGCAAGAGTGTATTTCTGATCTTGTCTCTTTAGCTCAGGCTCCCAGTGTCCCCAAAAGCATCACTCAGAAGCTCTTTTGACAGACTGCTTGCCACTGACTGACTATGAGGTAGTGTCTCAGAATCCTGGAGCCATTTTTAAAGACTACTGGAAAAATAAAATAGCTTCTTTCTTTTTAATGTTGGCGAGACGTGTCAGACGAACAAGCCTGGAGGCTAAAGGCCCACATATCCTCAAAGAGCTGGGACAGCCCAAGTGGCCTTCCCAATCCACGCTGCCAACACCTCCAGGCCCTTGGCTTCTTGGACAAGACTATCAATAAGACAAGCAGTTAGTGCTAACTGCGATGGTGGGCTGGGTGGTGTGCTTACCTCTTCATTTAGAAATGGATTGAGACCACCAATTAATTACTCATAGGCCACCAGAGAGCCATCAGACTGTAGTGATTCTTTGTCTCTGTCAGTTTGGGTTGGATTAAACACAAAGGGCTGAACTTAAAATTAACTTGGAGCTTCAGCCCAAAGTAAACCAGTGGCATTGAAAGCAGCCGTACATGAGCTATGGAGATCAACAAGCACAACTTTGTGCTGCAAGCTGTGTACATACAAGCCTGGGAATATCCCACCTTCCCTGCAGGACAGGTGCTCCTGCCAGCCCTCCCCACGCTGCCTGCGGGGTCTCTCACAGTGGGAGGTTGTCTCATGGAAAGCCATCCCCTCCCACTGAGGACAGCCTGGGCCCTGTCCCTTGCCATATGCAATGGCACCAACGGCCTGAGGCACCTACAGCAGCAAATGGAAAAGAAACACCAGGAAAAAATCCTGAGAGATAATTTTAACACAATTTAGTAGATGGAAACAGGAGGTGAGCCAGCATTGTATGACCAGCCAGCTCCACGCAGGCTGTCGCCAAGCAGGTTCACAGAGACCCTGAAAGCAAGACTCACCTTCTCTTGTCCTTTTGCTGAATTCTAGCAGGCTCTGTTTTCTTCCCAGGTTTCTCTGCTACGGTATTAGGAGATGACTCTGGTTCTGCTACAGCAACTGAAGGCTTCACTACTTCTTTCTCCTCCTTTGGCTGCTCCGGCACAGAGTTGGCTTTGAGTTTATCTGTGAATAAACCATTCAAAAAGATCAAACACTGGGTATTCAGATGGAATGACAACTTACAAAGCAAGCACCTGGCTAGCTCTGTGCACCAAGAATACACACAACACTACCCATCATGTATTTAGGGATCTAGATTGACCAAGCTGTACCAGACATGGGAAAAAGAAGGGCATGCTTAAATTTCTAGGTGATTTTCCATGGTTCTGCTGTTCCTGATGTCAAGCCACGTGTGCTGCAGCAGTTAAAACTCTGTGGAAGAAGACTGGGAGGCAGTGGCAGGAGGTCCCCAGTGAGGTCAGAGGCTGCTGGGAGGGCCAAGGCCTTTCTGGGAGTGCTGGGAAAATAGGCTGGCTGCTTCCCTGGGCAAGGGCAAACAGCACTGGAATGACAGCTCTCTTATTTATGAGCAACAGCAGAAAGCCCAAGGACCCCACTGTTGTTAACTCAGGAGTTTCTGGCAGTGGTGGAACCTTTGAAGCCAGGGGAGACATGCACGTAGGGAATAAATCTTACTCCTGGAATCCCACCCTCTCTTGCATACACATAATCACTTCCAGTTCTGCTCAGTTTGCCCCTTCTCTGCAGCCACCTCACAAATTTCCTCGATGTGCTCCCCGACAAGGCTCAGCAGAGAAGGGAACCCCTTTGGAAAGGATGGAAACGCATCCACAAATCCTTCCCCATCACCACTGGGTCACCTTGACCAGCCACTTTGGGTTTTCAGCACATGAGCTTTGGTCTAGGGCTCTTCCCAGACCTTCAGAGTTTACTCCAGTTAATTGTAGTGACTGTCCTTAGGCTGAGAGTGTCCTCAGCTCCCTCAGTCTCACCAAAACAGGGACTCAAAGAGTCCCAGCAGGGCTGTGCTTTGTCTGCTCAGTGCTGGAACTGTCCCCTGCAAACTCTGACAGGTATCTGTTAGAAAGTGAACTTTGCTGTTTACTCTCTCCCAAAATTCCTCTTTGAAGCCTCTTGCACTCACTGTTATAAGGGAATCTTTGAAGAAGGCCCCACAGTCCTTTTTCAATATTCCAATATTTAAAAGCTCCAGCATAGTTTCTTTAGGCTTGGATAATTCAGAAGGGACTGCAGAGGCCACCTAGTCCAAACTTCTGCTCAAAGAGAAAGGCCACCCCTTATTTTTATTCTCTATTTATCAGTCCTTCAGTTTTTAGGAAAGAAATTAACCCTAAAACTAACGACAAGCTCCTCAGTGCTGTGTGACGAGAAGCAAGCACCATTAACATGCCCTGCAACACAGGTTTTGGCAAACATCTCACCAACAGCTGATCTTCCAGCCAGGAGAACTCACTTTCAATCAGATTTCTTCTGCACTAAAAATCCTTTCTGGGTTAGTCTGCTCAAATATGTCATTCTAATTGATCTCCCTCCAGCAAGTTTTTTGTCTGAAAAATTCCACTGAAAACTCTTAATTTTTTGCTTTAAAAGCTGTGTGCAAAAACATTAACCCTCTGAGTGTAGAAGAGCAGAAGAAAGTACAGGAAACTATTAGGAAAGAGGGGATATAAAGAAAATCCAATGAGTTTGGTGGAGTGGGGATAGGGAGGAAGAGTTCTGCTCCTTTCTGTATGCCTCCCATCACGGCTCTAGTACAAAACACTTGATTCCACTGAGTATTTTTCAATTTCTACTCAGCTTACATAAAAATTATAATAAAAAAAAGAGACTTCAAATAATCCTCAGGTTTGGGTTTTTTTGGTTTTTTTTTCATTTGTTTGTTTGGGGTTTTTTTTTAACTACAACAGGCTGTTCCCTGACCATGATGGCCTCTGAAAACAGAAAAGCACTTACTCATAGCAGCTTTTCCAAAGAAGTTGTTCATGATGTTGTTCTTTATTGATGGCTTGCTGCTTGTTGCAGACACCTGGAAGCAAAGAGAGGAACAAGCACAGGAATTGCTCCCAGCCCTCAAGATGCATAGCACTGCTTCTGGACAAGCAAAATAATAGATAGCATTTGTTCCCACTGCCTTAGCTTTTAGCAAATTCTCTGTTTTGGAGAATTTGAAGATACTCACTAGACACTACGTGCACCAAAGGGGCTCGAGTAAATTACTAAGGACTCCTTAGCCAGGCCTACAGATCTGACTGGGGCACATTCCCATCCGATGGCTGACAGCGTTACAGAAATAAGTGCTTGGGACTGGGGTCACTTCCCAGGAAAGAACTGCTCTTTTTGCAAACCCTCAGTGCCTCAATTCACAGCAGCCAACAGAGGAAAGAACAGGGACTGGCCAAACCAGGAAGGCTTTATCTGGCAGGTAGGCTGTTTGCAAGGACTATCACTGCTCTGTGGCAACAATACAGCCACCGAAGTGAGAAATCACACCCCCACACACACCCACACCACCAAATAAAGTGCAGCTTCCTAACCCAACTTATTTTCATGCAAATAAAAGGCAACCAGACACTAAAGTTCCCGAAACATGCAGGCTTCACCAGTTCTGAACTCCCTATTAAAATCAGAAAAAAGAACTGAAGTGTACTCAGCTGTTATAAAAAGGCCAACCCATCCACAGAGAGCGCTACCATTTTAACACTCATTTTTCTGGCCACACTGCTTTAAAAACAATTATACTAATTAAAATGAAAACATAATCCTGTCCTGAAAAACAGCAGTCCAGAAGATAAACAATTTAGTCTCGCACGGATCAAGCTCTGAAACTTCCCTCACAGACCAAGTTTAAACACCTTGATACTTTTAAGACCTGGGCTTCTCACATTTCACTTATTGCTCAAAACAAATCCTTTTAAGCACAATGGAGAGAGCAAGGTCCTCAGCTGGTGTGTATATTGGGATGGCTGGAGACAAGGGAACAATTGTCTCCACAAGGCAGCTATGCTGGTTCACACTGGCCCGGGGAATGCCAAGGTTATGGCAAATACACTCTTGTGGAGAGATCAAGAGCGTGGCACGAGGCGTTCTTGCCCCAGGTGACTGCACACAGTTAAACACTTACAAAGGGTCACTGAGCACTCCCAGTGGGACGTGGGCTGGGAACCAGGAGCAGTGCAGGGGTGGCTGAGGTCACCGAGGTGGTGTGTGAGTGGATCATTACAGCTACGAACCCAGGGGGTCTGAGGTAACTTACACCTGGGGCCTCCTTGGCCTCTGCTTTGGTCTCCTTGGGTGTGTCCTGGGGTTTGGCCGCTGCTTTGGCCGCAAACATGCCCATGATGCCCCTCTGCTGCTGCGGGGGGGCCCTGGCAGCCGGGGGCCCGTGGCCATTGACCACGCCGGCAGTGTCGGGGTCCCTGTGGCTCTGGGCGCTCTGTGCCGGCGCTCGGGGGGCGTCAGGCGGCGTCCTGGGCACGGCGGCAGCGCAGTGGATGGCACTGAACCTGTGTGATGCAGTGAAAAATCCCATTAGCCCTCCCAGCTCTGCACTGCTCACCTCGCCTTCCCCCTCCCGTAGCGCCACGGCTCCTCCGGGCCCG
Source organism: Illadopsis cleaveri (assembly GCA_013399915.1). Classification (NCBI taxonomy): domain Eukaryota; kingdom Metazoa; phylum Chordata; class Aves; order Passeriformes; family Timaliidae; genus Illadopsis; species Illadopsis cleaveri. Next base: position 33,827 of record VXBB01014671.1, read on the forward strand.
TGTTCTCCTGTTATGGAAAAAGGAGCAATTTAATCTGTGCATGGGACAAGAAAGAGAGGCTGGCACAGAGCAAGAGACCTCTGCTGAAAAGATCAGCTGAACCTGTCAGCAAGAGCCACAGCATTCGCGTGTTAAAGAAGCTGTGCAGCTTTCCTGGGGGGAAAAGGGCCTTCTCCACACCCAGGCTGGACAGGGAGCAGGCTGCATTTTATTCCTAAACGGGTTATGCTCTCTAAAGCCTGTGGCAGAAGTTGTATGGCTGTGTGAGGATTTAAAACCTTCACATCTTTCTGATGTTCTGACAAAGCCCACAGCTGCTGCAACAAGCAGCCACACTTGGCCAGGTAAGCAAATCCCTGCTGAAACCGAACAATTGAAATGGCTCAGAAGACATCCCTGACATTCCAATTTAACTATACAAAGTCATTTCCATGTAATCCCTGATACTGAGAAGCAGCTTGGCTTATAATGGCCTGAAACTTGATTGTTTGGGGATATGGAGATACAAGAACTAAGTGACGTGCTCGCTGTTACAGCACAACTCACTGACAGTCAGGAATAGCAGTTCCCAAAAATAGCTGAACTCTGCTCCCCACTGTGCAAATCACAGGCGACGCTTTCCAGATTTCCCACAGAAATGCCACAAAAGAGCTCAGACTCACGCCTCCCAGCCCACTGAATTACACAGCATATTTTTATTTGCCTAAGAAATAAAGCAGCCTTCTGCCAGTTCATTTCTGTGCCTCAGCATTAGCTGCTCACGTGCACAGTTCACTTCTACTCCCATCAGGATCTGTATGAACAAAACAACACCATCTCCACAGCATTCCGAGGCTGCAGCAGCAACCTCTTGACATTCAAACCTTTAAAGGAAGGAAAACAGACATTGAAGGGAAATAATGCTACTCTCCTTTATGCTTTCAATCTGTTTTTAACACGGTTAATACAGTCCAGGGCAGCTTGAGCTCCTTCTCTACACCACCAACCCTCCAATACATAATATTGTCACAAATTATATTGTCAGTAGTTATGTTGACTGTGCAGCAGAGCTCAGCTAAATTTCCCACATTCCAAGTCAGCTTGCCTTGATGCTGCTGTGTGACCATACCTTTATGGGCGTGACCCAAAATTCACTAAATAATCACTGAACAAATAGTCAATACTGAGACTATGCTCTGCAAGCAAGGAGCTGCTTCTGTTTGGAAAGCTGGCTATGGCAACAGGCATTAAACCCAGATATTGGTATTAGAACATCCAACCACCTCCACTGTCTTCACAGCAAAGCAGGTCCCATAGAAACACAGAAGAGAACAAAGATCCTTGTCCCAGAGTTGTGAAATATCTGGACTGACAGGGAGGTTCTGTTTGCTACAAACCTCCCATAATTAAACCTCTGGCTTTTGCAGGTCCTGCAGGAATCTTTCCCAAGTGTCAAAGACAATCCATGCAGCTGGCAATAGAGAGGGAATGTGGTCAATTTGTATTTACTTCGGCCGGGTCACAAATGAAGAAGGTGCAATTTTTCTTCGTTTGCTTGGGAAATCCTGCTTCAAAGCTGGATTTACACACAGGCTTCAGAGAGCTGTTTCAGAACCTGGATTATCTAAACCTTCTGGAGGTCTATATCCCAAAGGATACAAGTATCCCTAAGGCACAAATATCACCACACTGGAGTGTCTAAGAGTAAACAGAGTGCAACAAGAGAACTGCAGCCACACCCAGGGCACGGCTGCACTGAGGTGGGGTTATCCAGCACCTTCCAGGGCATCCACACTCATGCCCCAAGCACACAGCTCCTAATTTCTCTACCACTCTCTTGTCAGCACTTTGGATACAAACACGCTTCTCCTCTCAAATTCTATACTCTTCCTATGACACACCCTTCAGGCATCCCCCTTTAAACCAGATTGGTCATGGCACTGTGCATCCCCATGACTTCAGGCTGAAGCTGTCGTGGTGGGAACAACACACAAATGAAAAGCTGCAGCTGCCAGGCACTGCTCAGGAGGGAGACAGTGACTCCTGGAGACTGCAGTCCCTCCCAGTTCTTCTCCAGTTCCACCACAAAGGACATTTCCAAGTGCTGCCTGGACTGTTTTGTGTGCTTCTCCTACATCTCAGAGATCACAGCCTACCCTGAGCAGGAATGAACCCGCACAGATCAAAGGCCAACTCCTGGAGAAGGAGCTCCTGTGAGACATCTTCAGAGAGGTGGATGAGTCCACAAGATGAAAACACAGCTTCACAGAACAGAAAGAAAACTCCTGTAAGTGCTTTGCTGAGCACATCATTCATGGTTTTATCAGCCTGTTTCAATTTTCTCTTCCTGTGTGGCTGAGAACTGGATTAAAATGGTCATGATTAAGTGTGGCCTGGAAAAGAGAGAAATGTTTCCAGCCATCAGACAAGCAAGGTACTGGAACAGTCTCCCTGTCAGAGTAAGGACCAAGTGAACTAACTGTGAGCTCAGTTTACAAAACAGTCACGCAATGTGCTCTTTGGGCACTGGTCAGGCAGGACTTTGAGGTTATCTTTTCCTAGCTTTCTAAAAATCTAGGCCTATCTAACAAGCACTGAAGTGCAACAGCAGTCTGGAGGTGCTTCAGAAGGAAGAGGGAGCCAGGACTCACTTGCTGCAGTGCTGCAGGTTTGATTTGACGATGTCGTAGTCGGTGTTGTAGAGGGGGGAGCTGTCCTTGAGCAGGGCCTTCTGGATGCTGTACACGTGCACACTGGCAATTGTGGACAGCTTAGACTTCATTGCTGGGGAAAAAGAGGAGAAAAAAAAGCCCTCTGTTAGCACACTCTTTAGGATGCAGAAAGACTGACAGACTACTTGACAGCAAAACTTGAATATGAAAAGGTCCAACCACATCTTCTCCCAACGCTCACTAGTGAAGAATTCAAGGTAACAAACTCCACAGGCCTGTCACGTTTTCCACTACACTCTTGGCTCTTGCACAACTGACTTATGAGTGATCTCTCTGTGTTCACCTTCAAAACATCCAGTGTTTGGGATTCAGAATATCTGGGTTAGTACCTAAAGCTAAGGCAGAAGGTAGCTGGTCATTGCTCTGCCCTGCTGGAACTGCTCTCTGCCACTGGGGCAGAGTCCAGCACCAGAGTGTCACCCCCATCAGTCTGCTGGAATCAAAACTGCATCTCTTTTATGCTACTTAGACTGCAATCCCCTTGAGACAAGGGCTGGTTTTTAGGAATTCTTTGTTCACTGCTTATATTGTTCTTTCCACAGAGTCGTGGTCTGAGGCTGAGCTTCTAGGCACTATAAAAATACACACAGTAATCATCTCTTGGGGCCAGTCCTAGACTATGCAGCCCTACTCCCATCAAAAATCTCAGCCTCTTCCAAATGTAAGTCATACCTCTGGCCTGCCTTCCAATACAAAAACCATGAGCAACCCTCTCCTCCACAGCAAAACAGAGTGTTACGCAGCACACGTAACTCAACAAACATGACAGAGAGTAGTTGCACTGCCTGACAATCTCCTGCCCCGAGGAAAACAGCCTGAGCTAGAAATCCACTTCACATTTCCAACAACGCAAGCCTTTCAAACAAAGTGAGGTCATCAGCACAGATCCTTAAGGTCACAAATACCACAGTGTGTTCTCAAGTGCCAAAGACGTTATTTGAAAGTGATGAAGAGCCTGAAGTGTGTTTCTATCCTGTGGGTAAGATTTCATCAGCAGGACCAGAGCTGGGAAGATGGTGAGACAATGGACAGTGCACAGAGCAGTGTTGCAATGGGGGGTTTTTCACCTTTCACTCACAAAAGTGAGGTAAATGTCCCATGAGAATGTATTAACACCCACGGGACTCAGAGCAAAGACTGCAATTGCATTGAACTAATAATCAGAATTACCAGTTTCTGCATTCTTGACAGTCTGAAGGCTCACAATTGTTCTGAGACACTCCTGGTGTATTGCTGTCTCCCTGCTGTCAGTGGCAGGGAGGTGGAAAAGAATCACTGACAAAATATTCAGAATTAAAAATAAAAAATCAGACTCAAATCACAAGCTTGAAGGTATTCAGCTGTTGGCTCAGATACTCCAAATTCTGAGAAACAGCTGGTACAAAAAGTACACACCTGACCCCAAGAGCCTGGCTGGGCATTTACGTGCAGATGGCAAGTTCTGAGCTTTGCTCATTTTGCTGTTCTTTCAAAGAAAAAAGCTAAAGCCACATGACTTTCCCAGTCAGCTTACCTTCGAGTTTATCCTCCCTCACTACTGCAACCTTGTGGCACTGGAAAAAAAAAATACAATCTTAAAATCTGAGGTTGTATGCAAGACTGCTGTTTTCAGTTATTAAATAAGAAAATCTAATGATTATTGTGGCACAGAACACTGGCAACACCTTTAAACGCTCATCAGTTCCTAAAGCTCTGTCATCCCAGTTTCCAGCTGCACAGATATCCCTGAAGAAAGCCCCTGTCCTCCACTCCTGGGAGATGAGACACAGATGAAGCAGAGCCTGCACAAGTGTGCAGCAGAAACAAAGCAAGGGCAGCTGCTGGAGCCCTGCCCCAGGAGCCCACAGCAGCCTGCACTGCCCACCACTGCAACCTGGAGCCCAGACACGGCACCAGGGAAGCAAAACACCAGCAAAAATGAAGCAGTAATTTAAAAGCCAGGACTGAGTGTTTCTGGAAATGCACTCTCTGGCCAGCCTTCAAGGTCTATACCTGCCCCAGGACATTTAACAGGCTGTGGTTATTTTGGGAGGATCCAGAGACACAGACTGAAAACCCTACGACCAATTCTGTGTTAAACAGATACACGGACCTGTCTGAAATCAGGGAAAATCCTCTTAAATTCAGGCTATAAACATGACACTGCCTGTGCAGCTTTAATTAAATACATCCCATTATACAGAACTAATGCAATAAATAATTATCTTCCATTTAAGGCAGATTTAGAGATTAAAAGACAATATTCCATGCATGTGAAACCAGTTCATTATTGTTGGTGGTTGGTTTTTTTTTGCAATCTACATATAAAAGCCAGGACACCCTGAGATTTACTATTGCTAAAAGAAGACTGGATCATATTGTAATAGATGTTTGTGTATTTAAAAACACTTGGTGGGATGTCAAAGGCATTTAGTGTTTGGCTCTTAAATTTGTCAGTGGGCAAAGGGGAACAGACACTGAATTTTCCCATTTTCATTTAAAAACCTCTGGAGTATCTGCCTGAAGTTTTAGCTGACATTCCTGAAAATCTGACAAGCAGCAATGAGGAAAAAGAAATTAATTAAGCAGCAATTCCTTTACCTAACAAGCCGAAGCACTTTAAATATAAAGTACTGTAAATTAATTTATGTTTCTTTTGTTTACCAGGATTAAAAAGTTGCGTTAACTGGGCAGCAAAAGAGCAAGTGGCAAGAAAACAATAAAGATGGGCAGTCTCAGCCCCTGAGTGTAGCAAGCAGCAAGGAAAGAGCATGCAGTGCTAAGGAGGGGGAGCAGTGCAGAGGGAATTCCCTCCCTCTCCCTCCCTGCGGTGGATCCGCAGCATTCCGGCTACACCTACTGCCGGCAGGGAGCACTGCAGGGCTCCCCGCACGGCCCAGGGCCCGGAGCCCCCGCGGGTCACCCCATCCTGCCCCAGCATTCCAAAGGGAGAGATTTAAAAACAATGGGGGACAAAAGTCACCTTCATATGGCCTCCCTCGGGAGATCGGGATTGGAATGACACAAGCTTTAAAGTCCTTCCCAACCCAAACCATCCAGTGATACTGGAATCTTATTTTAAAAATACACAAGCTGCTAACACACAGTTAAAAAACAATTATTTGTTCCTATGTCAGAAGTCACCTGTTTGTTTCAAATACATTAAATGTAACAGTACAGGTTGACAATTCCCTGGCCAGTTCTAGTGAGCCAAGAGACCTGTTATTTCCGAAAGAAATGAGGGGAAAACCTGCTAAACTTGGGCTATGAATGTGACACCACTTGTACAACTTTCAATACATATATTCCATCATACAGAACTAATGCAGTAAATCATTACCTTCCAACTCAGGCAGATTTTGAGACTGACAGATTTTGAGAATATTTCATGCATGTGAACCAGTTTATTATTTAGGAGAACAAAAAAAAAAAAGCTGGTTGGGTTTTTTCTCAATCTACAAATAAAAGCCAGGACACCCTGAGATTTACTATTGCTAAAAGAAGACTGGATCATATTGTAATAGATGTTTGTGTATTTAAAAACACTTGGTGGGATGTCAAAGGCATTTAGTGTTTGGCTCTTAAATTTGTGGGCAAAGGGGAGCAGACACTGAATTTTCTCATCTTCTTCTAAAAATCCCTGGGGTATCTGCCTCAAGTTTTAGCTGACATTCCTGAAAAATCTGACAAGCTAAAAGCATTAAGCAGCAATTCCTTTGCTCAATAAGCTAAAGCACTTTAAATATAAAATACTGTTAGTAGATTCATGTTTCTTTTGTTTACCAGGATTAGAAAGCTGGTTTAATTAACAAGACAACCTCAACCGTGCATGTGGTGTTCTATTTGTTATTACTCCACTTGTTATTATTCCTGCATGAGTTCCAGGCTCCCTCCAAACACCACTCAGACACTTCCACGCCACAGCAGATCCTGGGATGTGGGTAAGTTGGTCTCAGAAGGGCCCCTCCACAAGGTTCTGCAATCTTTGCTGCCCAACAGCAGNCATTCCTGAAAAATCTGACAAGCTAAAAGCATTAAGCAGCAATTCCTTTGCTCAATAAGCTAAAGCACTTTAAATATAAAATACTGTTAGTAGATTCATGTTTCTTTTGTTTACCAGGATTAGAAAGCTGGTTTAATTAACAAGACAACCTCAACCGTGCATGTGGTGTTCTATTTGTTATTACTCCACTTGTTATTATTCCTGCATGAGTTCCAGGCTCCCTCCAAACACCACTCAGACACTTCCACGCCACAGCAGATCCTGGGATGTGGGTAAGTTGGTCTCAGAAGGGCCCCTCCACAAGGTTCTGCAATCTTTGCTGCCCAACAGCAGCGGGAGGATTGAGATGATCTATCAGGATCTGAGTTAATTAGTTAAGAGCCCTGGTGTGTTGTTCAGCACTGTGTTCCCAACCCATGACCAAGTGACCTTCCCTGCCCATTGTGTGCACGCTGGGACAGACCCTGAGCCTTCTTTTTGTCCCTGTCCTGGCACACTGCAGCTCCTGCTGCAAAAAGAGCCAGCTCAGCCTTTGACCCCAAGATCACAAAGCAAGGCAGGGGAGACACCCCAGCAAAGGGCTCACAGCCCCTGTGAGAGGTGAAACACTCACAACATATCCGTTCTGGAGGAGGTTTCCTGCTACCAGGTAGGTGACATGGAGCTGAGCTCCTGAGTTCTCCTTCCGTTTCCTCTCCACATATTCATAGAGCATCCTGCACAAAGAAACCAGTGTCAGCCACCAGAAAGGGAAGAGCCTGCAGCCACCCTCCCAGGGAGCTGCAGACAGAGAGGACAGCCAGCCTGACACAGACACCTGTCACACAAGCACAGTTATTTCCCTCAGGATTAATTTAATCCTTCTGAGACCCTTGCTCCTCTGCCTCCGTGGAGAATCCCAGTCCAACAGCTACAGAAACCAAAGGGCAAATACACGTAATAGTGGGTCTCACAGCCCCTGGGCAGCTTGTTCCAAAGCCTCTCCTCCAGAAAGGCATTTCTGAAACCCCTGAGAGAGGAACTGGAGACTTTTTGGTGCCTCAGTGCCCAGCAAGCCCGGCAGACAGTCAGGCACACGGAGTAACACAACTGGCTGTGCCTGAGAAGACAGGCAGGGTTTTTAAATATTTCCAGAGGAATCATTTCACTGTGCTCACGACGATGATGGAAACAGGAATTCCCCTGGAATTAAGAGGATTGAGCCAGGCTCTGGGGGTGCAGTGACACCTACTGTTTAGCCTGGTTGACGTGGACGCCCAGGGTGTAGCTCAGCCATTTGTAGGTCACCTGGAAAAGGGGAAAAACTCAACAAACCACTTTAATAAGGAAACCTTCACCTCCCAGTTCGATAAAACTCCCACCTTTGGCTTGTTGGTCAATCAAATTCATTAGACAGCCCCCTCCCTACCAAGAAACCCATGGCAAAAGTGAGAGCACATGGGCACCTGTGCTTCAGTGAGTACACTGAATTCCTGAGACCTGTCCCAAAAGCTGTGGGGGGAATTTCTGCCCCTCTCCTGTCCTGGAGACACGGGGATCTCCAGCTGCACCAGTGGGCCAAATGTCAGGATCTCAGGGCTGGAATTCCAGCCCTGCCCCACCTTCCTGTGTCATTTTGACCAGGTACATCTTTGACACCTGTTCCTCCTTCTGCTCTGGCCTTTTAAACCAAGCCCTAGGCTCAGGGCTGAACACACAACAATTAAATTATTGTTTGTTTAGATTTTTCTTGGAATTAGCTACAAAGCCACAGGCTGCTCTTGTTCACATTGCCAGACAAGTTGCACCAACTCTGCTGCACCATTTACTAGGAAAACCCCATTTCATTTTATGTTATTTTATTTTTTTTTAATCTTATTTTATTTCTTTTCAAATAAAATTTTGAAATAGAACTGGAAAGGAACAGACCCACGCAGAAAAGCATCAGCTTTCTGCACTGCCTTCAAAACAGTTAAGGAAGGGGGGAAGAGAGGAGGAAGAACAGAGGGAGAGGAGGAGGAAGGAAGTGGGGAGGAAGAGGAAGAAGGAAGGGAAAAGGAGGAGGAAAGGGGAATTGAAGGAGGAAGGAGGGAGGANCGGGCATCGGCAACGGGCGGGACTCGATGGGCTCAGAGCGCTTTCCCAACCCGATCAGCTCCGTGCTGCTGGCAGGAACGTCCCTCCTGCCCGCTCCAGGCACCTCCCGGAGTGTATCCCCAGCAGAAGTCTGGTGTGTTGAAGCCCCCACGGGAACCAGGGCTGGCCATGGGGCTTCTCATCTCCCTCGTAGTCCTGGTGGGGTGGAGTGTACCTGGCTCCTACCTGGATACCTGCCTTGACGGCCTTCCCCTGACCCTTACCTGCCACCTCTCCGCCCTTCCTTCCATCACCGGGCAGACTCGACTGAGATGAGGTGAGATGAGGTGAGATGAGATGAGATGAGATGAGATAACATAACATAACATAACATAACATAACATAACATAACATAACATAACATAACATAACATAACATAACATAACATA
>VXBB01014671.1:49643-60081 GCA_013399915.1 Illadopsis cleaveri
TCTGCTGGGAGAGCTGGGGGTGCTCACATGGAGAGAAGAAGGCTTCAGGGAGACCTCGGAGCCCCTTCCAGGGCCTGAAGGGGCTCCAGGAGAGCTGGAGAGGGACTTGGGACAAGGGGGAACGGCGCCCCACTGCCAGAGGGCAGGGTTAGACGGGAAATTGGGAAGTAACTCATCCTGTGAGGTTGGGGAGGCCCTGTCACAGGTTGGCCAGAACAGCGGTGGCTGCCCCATCCCTGGAAGTGCTCGAGGCCAGGTTGGACGGGGCTTGGAGCAACCTGGAATAGTGGGAGGTGTCCCTGCCCAAGAAATACCTCCCAACCCAACCCATCCCGTGATTCCATGTGCATCAGGTGGAGCACAGTGGCAGAGCACTGCGGGAACCTGCCATGGAGCTGTAGGCACTGGGGAGGCTGGGTGTGCACAGGGGAGCATGCAGGGGTGGGATTTGCGTCCCGGACGAAGGGGCAGCACAGTTTTGAGCCCCTGCTCACCCTGGTGGTGGTGCTGACGGGTGGGTGCTCTTGGCCCCTGCAGGTGTGCACTGCGGGAACCACATCACCTCGCACGGGCTGGCGCTGAACTGCTGCACCGACCTCACCTGGTTCGACCACATCGTCCCCTGCGGGCTGGAGGGGAAGGGGGTCACCTCGCTGAGCCACGAGCTGGGCCAGCACGTCGCTGTCAGCCATGTCCTCGAGCCCTTCCTCGACTCCTTCCAGGAGGTGTTTGACTGCACTTTGGTCTCTTCAGAAGACCCCGGGCTTTAGGATTGTTGTGGTGCCTTGGCCGGGTGTTTTGGCAAAGCCGTGGCGCAGCCCCGGGGGTCTCTGTTGTGAGACAGGTTCTCACAAGTGCCTTTGCCTGTGGACTGCGAGTGGACAGTGGCACAGGGTTTCAGAATGCTGCTCGAACATCCAAACCTCCACTGGGACCGTTCTCTCCAGCCCTGTGAGTCTCCATCTCTGGGCTGAGACCTCCATGGGTACCACATCCCCACGTCACTTGCTGGGGAAGTAGCCAAACAGGTGCTTTTGTGGGGTTTTTCTGCTTTTTGCCCCACAAAAATTAAAGACTTGTGTGAAGGCTCATGAATTCACATGAATCCATGTGGGTCGAGCATTCTTCTCTTGCTGATGGGTAAAAAGAAGCAGATTTTATATATAAAGAGACTTGCTGGAAACTTGGATTGCTGATCCTTTTCTCATTTATTTACCCCAAGACTTTATCAATGACAGCCTTTTTCTCACCCTGAGCCCAGGGAAATCCTCACGTGGCAAAGATCCTGACGTCAGGGAGGATGGAAGATGGCTGTAAATGCTGGTTAAAAGGCCATTGGAGAGCTGCAGATGCAGTGGAAAAGCAGGAAGAGGAGGGAAGGGGGTCGGGCTTCACAAGGAGAGCAGCCAGGGCTGTTGTGGATCCTGTGGGACCACGCAGCATCCTGGCTGGGTGATGGGGACCTGCTCCCACTGGTGCTGGAGGAGGTGTTACTGTCAGCACTGCTGAAATCCCTGTCTCAGCTGCAGCATCATAAGCTGGTTTAATGGACAGCTTTTTTCAGGGGTGAGAAGTCAGCCTGAGGCTGAAGTACCCACACCCTGCTCAGGGGAAGACCTGACCCCCACCCACAGCCCCTCACTGCTGTTCTGGGCCTTCTCCCTGCCCCACAAGCTTTGGAGTTTCTCTGCTGCTGCACAGCACTGGCGGCTCCCTGTGAGCCACCCGTGGGTGCCCGATGGGGCTGGAAGGGGGGGCAGGCTGAGCTCCAGGAAGGAATGGTGAGCAGGAGGAACATGCCCAGGCAGGCTCTGTGCCAGTGTGAGGGCTCGGGGACAGCGGTGCCGGACGAGGAGGGACAGGAAAGCGTGACCGGCAGCGTGTGCCGGGGGAAGCGCAGAGCCCCGCTCCCCCGCCCCACAAAGCCCCCGGTGTCCGGCGGGAACGAGGGGCTGTGGCAGCACCTGGGGACAGGCTGGTGGCCCGCGGCGGGGCTGGGTGGCTGTAGCAGGTGGCTCTGCCCCGGGAAGGGGAGGAGGCTGGCGGCACTCCCAGCCCCGCCGGCATCCCTCCCCGGCGGCAGCGATGCTCAGTCCCGGCTCAGCCTGGCAGCAGCGCAGGCAGGGAGGGCACACGAGGTGAGTGCGAGTCCCTCTTCCCACGCCCTGTCCCTCACTCCTCTCCCTGTCCTTTCACTCCCTTCTAAGGTGGATTCCCCCAGGTCGTACCCCATCTGTGGGTCCCCTCCTGGGGTAAACCCAGATCTTGCCTAAACCTCCCAAATTCAGCCTATTTCTCTTAAGTCGGGAAGGCAGCCAGACCCAACCTGATCCCCGTGGGTTCGTGGCTGCTCAGCCCCTTCCTCCTCCTCCTCCTCCTACTCCTTGCAGCTGGGGTCTCATCCTGGGAGGTGCACCCCGAGTTAAAGGTGACCCATTTGGGAGGGGGATCAGCTGCCTCTGCACCGAGTGGAGCTGTTGGTGCAGCAGGCAAGGGGTGCTTGGGAGCTGGTGGGGGACAGGGTGAATACCTGAAGGAGTTATGGTGGTTTGTGGTATTGGTGTGTCCCAAAGGATGGCACACATGGGGGACTGTGTACCAGTGTCCCTTCCTGGCCGTGCCTGCTCTGGGACCCCAGCAGGTTGTGAAGGTTGCACAAGGCAGCCCAGAGGGGCTGGCAGAAGGGCACCATGCCAAAGGAGGGATGGCAGATCAGAGGGGGTCTGGCACCCAAAGGGAAAGGAAATCCCCAGGGAGGTTTAGGGCAGCAACCCCTCAAGACGGGTTCACAGCGATTTGCAGGGGGCTGTCCCAGATCTGCACCTTGCAGAGGTGCAGGATATGTGCCCACCATCCCCACACATCTCTGGGGAAAGCAGACTTTGAAGCCAGCCCTCCTGGTCCCTTGGGACAGCTGTGTCCCCACACTGTCCCCAGCCCTGGGGAGGAGAGAGGGGCAGGCAGCTGCCCTAGAGCCCTGGGACCTTTATCCGCTCTGTGGAGGGATAAATTTAGGGAGAAGGCTGCTGGGAATGCAAAGGGTTTGGCCACCTGCTTTGTGGCAGAGGAGGTGCTTCAAGGACCAGTTTGGGGTCATAGTTGGGTCTGGGGAACACCTCCCCTGTGGGGGCAGCTCTGTGAGGTCCTGGGAACACCTGCACTGCGGGGGCAGCCTCTCCTGAGCCTCCCTGTCCTTCCCTACAGCCTGCCGACGACATGGACGAGAACAACCGGACGGAGCCTTGGCACCACAGCCTGCGGGCAGTGCTGAAGGCCCTGAACCAGACGCTGCACGGGGCCATCCCCTGCCCCGGTGACCCCCCGGCCAGCACGGTGGGGGCCACGCGTGCCGGCCACGCCGGCCAGGCCGGCCGCAACGACAACGCCTACATGTACATCCTGTTCGTCATGACGCTCTTCGCCGTGACTGTGGGCAGCCTCATCCTGGGCTACACCCGCTCCCGGAAGGTGGACAAGCGCAGCGACCCCTACCACGTCTACATCAAGAACAGGGTCTCCATGATCTGAGCCTGGCCCACGCCTTGTCCCCGGGGAGCCACTGGGCTTGGGGTCACCTTGCTGTGCACATCCCACTCGCTGTGCCGGTGCTGCTGGCCCCAAAGCTGCTGGGAACCCCCTAAAGCTGCTGAGAACCCCTCGAAGCTGCTGACAATCCCCCAAAGCTGCTGGGAGCCCCCACCATGGAAGAGCTCAGTCCTGGTGTGAGCAGCGCTGGCAGGAGCTGGAATGATGTGACCTGCAAGCAGGTCCTGGTCCTGCTGACCCACCTCAGCTCCACAGTGGACATGAGGATGGCAGGGGCAGCTCCTTTCCCACCGTGGCCTGCGGGGGCTGGCAGGAGTCTTCAAGGAGAATATTTTCCCATTTCCCCACTCAGATCAGCCAGTCTTGACCTCCCTGGGCTCCCAGCAGCTGTGACAGTGGTTTGCGGGTTTTTCTGGTGCTGAAACCCTGTAATGTTTGAGCTGGGCTGGGCCCTGCTTTTCTGGCAGAGAATTAAAGGAGGTGGTGAGTTCCAGGGGACTTGTGTTTGCTTCCCCTCTGAGCAAAGTTGGTGTTTGGGGCAATCCATGGGGCACTGCTCTGTGCCAGAGCCCGGGGGATGCTGAAAGGGCTAAACCTGCTGCCTGTGTGCTTCCAAGGTGGATTCAAGGGCAGCCCTTCGGTGGCATCACAGCCCCTACAATGGGACAAATCCCCCAGGACAGAACGAGCCCCGCATTCCCGGCTGGATGCTTTGTCCCCGCATTCCCAGCTGGATGCTTTGTCCCCGCATTCCCGGCTGGATGCTTTGTCCCCGTTGCTGTCCGGGCAGCGCTGCAGGAGCTGTGGGCACACTGTGAGTGTGGCCCGAGCCTGGCCGGAGCTATGTGGCTCCAGGCATCTCCCAAGGTCTCTCTGGGCTCCGGATGGCGATGCCGGAGTCTTTCCTGCTTCCTTCCTGCTGTCAGCTGTAGCTTTGGCCTTTTGTACTGCAGGTCCCAAATGTGTTTTCCATGGGGCGAGGGCGCAGCGGTGGACGGGAAGGGGATGTTCTTGGGTCCTGCTGGGCTCCTTGGCTTTGACTCTGCTATTAGGCTGGCTGGGTTTGGACCTGGCCTGTGGAGTGGCCAGTGTCCAGGACAGTAAATGTCCCTGTCCTTCAAAACAGGCTGTGGGGCAGTGCCAGTGACCCAGTGTCTCTCACGTCTTAACCTGTTTGTAATAGCATAATGAATGTCTTTAATTGCAGCTAGATTAGCTGGCCCATAGGAGCCTTTCCGCCTGCATTCCAAGGTTAAACAGAGTTCCAATTCTGAGCCCAAACAGTGACGCCAAACCCTAATCCAAAAAATAACAGTGGATGTGAGCATGTTTGGGGCAGGGCTGGAAACCTTGGCACCGGAGGCACCGGGACGGCAGCAGCTTAGCGACCTGTTCCTGGTTTGCCATGCCCTTGGCTTGGGCACAAAACCTGGATCAGGGGGTTCTGAGAAACCCCTTTTGGGGCTGATCCCACTGGGATTCCTGAGCCAGGCAGGGCTTTCTGGGGTGCAGGTGTCCTTTGGCACCTGGCCCGAGCGGGAAGTAGCTCGAGAGGCTTCGCTCTGTTTATCTTGCACCTGCAGCGCTGGGAAAGGAAAATAAACCCTTTATCTGCAAATAAATCAGGGGAATCGGGCCAGGTGGGGACAGAGACACACGCCGTGCTGATCCTTTTTCCTCCACCTCCCCGGTGTTTGTCCTCCTCTCACACCAGCCCCTCCAGTGGGATGAGCCATGGAGCAGCCAGGGCCGGGATGTGGGACCCTGAGATGGAATGGGGGCTGGATGGTGAGCGTGGTACTCCCAAATCCCCCCAGTGACGTGGAATTCTTGCTTTTCCCATTTTTGGGAGAGAGGGATGAATCTGGTGACTCCGAAGTCTCTTCTGATGCTGTGACCCAAAGGGAAAAACCCTGTTGAAGGACAGCACGTCATAAAAATTCGGAAAAAAAATAAATGCTGCTCTTCCCTAATTCAGAAGATTCTGAGGGTGAAAAATCCCTCCTGCAAGACACAGCTTCTGCAGCAATGGTTACCCACTCTATTGTGATCCATTGGCAGCTCCACTGTCCATCCATCCCTGCCGGTAAATTTGGACCAGAGCCTGCGGCAGGGCGGGGCAGGGCAGGGCAGGGCAGGGCAGGGCAGGGCAGGGCAGGGCAGGGGGGACGCCTCGGGTGCCCCCACTCTGGAGTCGCCGGCTGGATGCCACCAGGCTGGGTGACAAGATGCCAGTGCCACCTTGTGGCAGCTGCCTCAGGGTCCCGCTGTCACATGCTCAGGACACCCCGGCACCCCTGGGGCGAGAGCAGGGACTTGTATCCACGGGACCTATGGCTCCTGTCTGGCTGTCCTTGTCCCCATGGCTCGCACAGCTCCAGCCTGGCTGGGTGTCCATGGGATCCGTGTCTCCAGCCTGTTTGGGTGTTCCCATGGCACCCAAAATTCCAATCCCGCTGGTGTCCCCATGAGATCTGTGGCTCTGGGCTGTTTAGGTGTCCCCGTGGCACCCACAACTCCAGCCTGGCTGGTGTCCCCATGGGATCCATGGTCTGGGGCAGCTTGACAAACATCCTCAGCAGTGGATTGTGCTGGGCTGCTCCAAGGGATATGGAAACAGGGATATATGAGGGAAGGATGGATTTGGGAGCCTCCTGAAATGGGTTTGCTTCAGGAGCCAGGGGAAGCATTTTGCAGCTATTTAGATGCTTATCCCAGAGCTCAGAGATTCTTCCTGGGAGCTGATGGGTTCTGGCCTCACTCCCTGGACTGCAGCTCCAGGAGCAGAGGATTCCTGGGTCACACTCACAAAGCTTTTGTTAACAGCAAGGAGATGGTCTCAGAACACAGAGAGAAGAGCTGGGAGTGTGCAGGTTTTGGCTGACTCCCTAAATCCAACTGAGCAAATTGTAGCTGATTACATTTGGGTTTTAAGCAATGCAGCTAGGAAGACAAATGAGGCTCCTGGGAGGCTAATTTATTTAACACTTTTTTTGTTGGCACACAGCAATGGGTCACGGGTGAGACGGTGTCTGGTACTTGGAAAAGGATATCAAAATGTGTGGGAAGTCGGGGCTGACCTTGGCTTAGCAGATCAATGGTTGGATTGTTGGAGCAGTGGGAATCACAGGAGCCTGTTCCTGGGACTGCTTTGATGCTGGGCATTTCGATAAGGAATGCACGAGGTGAAATGATAGCGGCTCAGGGTGAGAGAGCCACGGTATCAGTGAATGCTGAGCTGCCAGCACGGGCTGCCTCGGGTCATACTGGTTTGGAATGGGTGGCACAGCCTGACTGAGCAATGGGCAGCTGTGTTCCAGGGGAGCTGCTCCTCCAGGAGAGCTGTCAGTGCTCTGTGGGAATGCTGCATTCTGCGGGGAGGGGCCAGGGAAGAGCTGCTCTCCCCTCAGGAGTGCTGAGCCAGGCTCACATCACCAATGCTGCTTGCTGTGCAGCCTGAGGGACAGAGGGGTCATGATGGGGAAAGTTGATTTTGGGAATCCAAGAATTCTGGGAATCCAGGAATGGTGAAGGGACCTGCTCCTGCCCTCCCAGAGGTTTTTCCAGTGGCTCTGAGCTGCACGTTACAAACTGCTTTTAAAGCATATTTAGAATGTTATGCTCCTGAGGAAGCTAAGGAGTGTGCTGCCAGTGCCAGAGGGTGTGGGATCAGGCCTTCCCAAAGCTGACATCATGAGGCATTGAGCCAGGGGCAGCTGCAGAACTTCCAAGGCCATTTCCTAATGCCAGTAGTCCCTGTTGCATCCTTCCCACCTGCCAGCCTGTGCTCTGTGTCCATGCTCTGCCTGCAGAGCACCTGCGCTCCTTCAGGACAAAGCCCTTCTCCTGCTGTGGCCCCGGATCTGCCTAAAATCTGGCATTCCAGCCCAAAAAGGCACCCGTGCCCCTGCCCTGCAGTGACAGCTCAGCAGGGATGTCCTCGCTGCCTGCCTGGAGCACTCCACTGCCTTCCTCACAATCCATGGCTCTGGGAGGGAAGGGAAAGCTGGGAGTTGCTGTGTCATTACCAGCTAGTCCAAGAGGCCCAGGAGAACAAACAGGGTATTCAGGAGACATAAATAATAAACCAAAAATTGTGCCCCAGGGCGTGCACAGTGCTGAGAGGCTCAGCCACCAGCCACACACTGGGGTCATCCCACACAACCCCGGCTCTCCGCAGAAACTGGGAGTGGAAAAGCAGCCTGGAATGTCAGGGAAGCTCCGGGCTGTTAGTACACGGCATGGAATAAACTGCAAATTGCCATGGAAACGCTGCTCTGGCTGGGTTCCTCCCCAGGCTCCAGGCAGCTGGGAGATCATGGGCTGATCCCGTTTGTTGTGCATGAGGATTTGGGCTGTGGAACCAGATCCCTGAGGATGCTAATGGGATGGGACAGACGTTTTTGATTCTGATGTGTGCCCTTCTTGTGGGCTGATCCCCCAGGGTGGGCAGCAGGGCAGGGGCGATCCTGCCCCTGAGCTCAGGTGAGACCTCACCTGCAGAGCTGCCCCAGCCCTGGGGCCAGTGGCAGGAGGACCTGGAGCTGCTGGAGAGAGTCCAGAGGAGGCACCAGGATGATCAGAGGGATGGAACCCCTCTGCTGTGAGGGAAGGCTGAGGGAATTGAGGTAGTTTAGACCAGACTAGAGAAGCTCCAGGGTGATCTAATTGTGGCCTTCCAATACCTGAAGGGAACCTACAAGAAAGACAGAGAGACTTTTTACAAGGGCCTGGAGTGCCAGGACAAGTCTGTCTCAAAGTGACAGAGAATTGACTTAGATTAGAGATTAGGAGGAAATTCTTTGCTCAGAGAAGCTGCCCCTGGATCCCTGGAAGTGTCCAAGGCCAGGCTGGATGGGGCCCTGAGCAACCTGGGATGGTGGGAGGTGTCCCTGCCCATGGCAGGGCTGGGACTGGAATTGATCTGGTCCCAAATGTGTCCTCCGGGTTTCCTCCCGGCAGGCAGAGAGCGGGGCTGTCCCTGGCTGCAGGAGCAATGTCTGCACAGTGCCACAGCCCCGTGTGGGTGCTCACGCTCCCTTTGGCTCGGGAGAAGCCGTTCCCTCCCACCGAGCCCTGCCACGGTCCCCGCTGGCCCTGGCAGCTCCCAGCACATGAGCTGGTGGCTGCCAGCAGCCTGGCAGCCCTTCTCCTCCCTGCCTGGCTCCTGTCCATGGCTGGCAGCCTGGCCTTTCCCTGGCTCCTGGTCCCTGGGCTGTTTGCTGCTGCTCGCTTTGCTCTGCGCGTGCTGCGCCTCAATCAGGCGAAACGATCCATGAGGGCGAAGACATGGAAACCCTGGCTTTCCTTCACTGGCAGATTAATTGCCTGTGCTCTGGCTTTTTTCCCCTGACCCTGAGGACTGGAAATTTTGTTGCTAGCAGCAGATGAAAAGACACATTTGTGCTGGCCGGCAGAGAGTGTGGGGAGGCCCTACAATCCCCCCAGAGTGCCTGGGAGAGCCCTGCTGTGCAGGGCCTCCGCACACTCCAGTCATGCCCGCAGATGGGACTGCCTTTAATTTTCCTGGAGCAAGATAATCAGCTTTAAAAATTCTTCTAGAGGCTGATCAATCCTCAAATACACTGGACTTAGTTGTCATCTCCCACGAGGTCAGTGTTTTCTCCAGGCCAACACAGGCAATCTCCATCAGTGTGGTCTAAGCTGTATCACCATTATCTTTTCCCATGATTGCCCTGCTCTGGTGCTGCTCAGGCTGCCTGGCATCTGCCACGGGGTGCCTTGGAGCTAGATATCCAAAACCTTCTCACAGGGAAACAGTTGGGAACTAATCATCACTTCCCAATGTGAGGTGCACTGGTGAGATCCTGGGAAGTATCAAACACTCTGTGCTGCAGCTATTCCTGTAAGGAAATAGCTTTTATTCTCCATGAGACTATTTTGTTCTCCAGGGGAATAATCACGGAGGAGCGCTGACATCAGAGAGAAGGATAATTCTATCTTTCATCCGGTTTTGGGGGAAACCCAAGGTTTTGTGGGCTGGAGCTCCTGTTATCCTGGGCTCTGGCCTTCTCTCCTTAAAAACAAAGCACAAAGGAGGAGATAAGAGTAGCAAAAGCATGCAAAGCACGGAGCTCTGGAGAAATGTGCCAGGGACGTGGCTCTCATCAGACTTCTGGGATCAGAATGTCATCAGTGCTGCTGCAGATGCTGCCAGATGTACCAGAAGGAATGATTACATCCCATTTCCTCACTTTGTCAGTGCCCAGGTTCTTCTCCTTCTCAGTACCATGAATAGGGATAGAAGAGGACTTAGGAGCGCCCTCACCTCTGGTGACATACTTCCTCCTTATCTTTATCTTCTGTTGACTTCAATCAGTAATTCACTGTCATAGACCAATCAAAAGGTTTATCTCCCCACACCCAGCCAGACCTCTGGACTGGAGGGTTTGTTTGTGTGTGAGCCAAACTTTCTTATGATTCCTCTCTCTACATAGAGTTTTTGACAGTTTGCTGTCCTGTTGGGTGCCCCCAAACACCTCCTGTGTAGCACTCCCAAGCCTCTGCCCATCTTCCCAAAGCCTCCCATCCCCACCTGCAGAGCTGCCCCAGCCCTGGGGTCCCAGCACAGGAGGGACACGGAGCTGCTGGAGCCATGGAGCTGCTCCAGGGCAGGAGCCCCTCTGCTCTGGAGCCAGGCTGGGAGAGCTGGGGGTGCTCACCTGGAGAGGAGAAGGCTCCAGGGAGAGCTCAGAGCCCTTCCAGGGCCTAAAGGGGCTCCAAGAGAGCTGGAGATGGACTGGGGACAAGGGATGGAGGGACAGGACACCGGGAATGGCTTCCTGCTGCCAGAGGGCAGGGCTGGATGGGATATTGGGAAGGAATTGTTCCCTGGGAGGGTGGGGAGGCCCGGCACAGGGTGCCCAGAGAA
>VXBB01014672.1:460-42159 GCA_013399915.1 Illadopsis cleaveri
TGGCGGCTTCGGCAGCCCTTTTTCCGACTGAGACAGTTTGCAAGGTATTTAAAACTTTTCTCCACACCGCGCCTAGTTCCCAGGCCGTTTTTCTGTCTTCCCCCAGAGATTACGCAATCCCAAGGCATTTCTCTTATCTGGCACCATTCCACTTCACTGAATACCAGTGACAGTTTGCACAGCCTCCCTCTCTTCCTGGCCCACAGGGCCAACCGTCCTAACTCACGTTCCTTTACTTTTTCTCCTCTCTTGGAGAGAATATATAAAAGAAGTCGCACAGCTGCACTGAAATCTGTATCCATGCTTGCTCTGATCCTTTTCTCCCGGCTGCGGCTTACCTTCTTCCCACGGGGTGGCACTGACGCTTTTCTTCAGAGTCAGACGACCACCGTGGCCCAAGTCTCTGCTCCGTTTCGCTCAGTCCATCCACTCAGTCCGTCCGGTACAAGCCGGGTCTGAACCTGGCCCAAGCACGGAGTCTTCGAATGAGAATCTATGCTGTATTCAAACTGAGATTCTCAGGGGTCTATGCCATTTTTAAAAACTGAGACCCCAAGTAAAAGTCTACGTCTAGACAAATTCACCATTTAAGCTAAAAGGATACGCGTTTAGGCGAGAGGGTCCCTGTTCAGGCACCATTATGTTGCCAAGGTTGCCCTAAAATAAGGAGAGAGTTGGACGAAACCAACGCAGGTCCAACCAGTATGGTTACCACTACGTTCTTCGTTTATTTCATCTAAAATGGCAGCTTATATACATTTCTATATCGTTTACAAAGTCAGTAGCTTTTTCATTGGCACACAGCAGAGAGACAAATGCAAACACACAGTATTTAACTTACTCTTAAGGTGGCTAACACATGCTTACTAACAACTCTATTCAGTGATCTTCAAAACCCCATTATCTTTCTCTGACCCCTTAATATCTAATTTCAGCTGCGCCACAAGGCTGCACAGGCCTCAGGGTGAGGCCTCAGCTGGGGTAACTCAGGTCTGGGCAGCTCATCCCTAAGAAAATCTGCTACACACAAGAGAAAGATGTGAGAACTAAAGCCATGTGGAGTGGAAGGAGTTGGGGAGGACAAGATGTCAGACATGCCAAAAGGGTGCAAAAGGAACTGGTCATGGGTAAAGTGGAACTGGTCAGTGATCTTGGCCTAGGCAGCCAAGCTCCAGGCAGGGGTTTCAAGCAGGCAGAGAGTTCACGCGGGTGTCTGCAAAGCCTTCTGGCAGCAGCTGGCCTTGCATCCTGCTTAATTTGTGCTCAGCTGGTGCCTTCCAGAGTGATGTGACAAAACAGAGTGGAATGCCTTGTGTTCCCTGTGACTGAGTGTCTTGGATTATGTAATAAAAAAAAATGTTTATTCTATTCCATCTGGTGAAACCAGCTGGGGAGGTGTTTTCTTTATCTCTTGTAATTCCAGGAGGGAGGGGGCAGTGCCTTCTGGTAATGGGCCAGCTGTTAAAACCAGGTCGAACAATATTCCTTACCTCTTCCATGACCCATCCTCCCTCCAGGGGGATATTTTCTGTTAATGGGCCATTAAGGCTCACCAATGACATGACACATTACATCATCCCATTGTGAGATGCTCCACCCCATGGGCGGAGCCCACTGTTCCTACCCAGATAAAAACTGAGACCCAGGAACACCAGGTATCCGGTGTTTCCACTGGATTCCCAGAGGAAGACCAGACCCATCCCGCCAGTACTGGGACCTTTTCTATAGGACCATCTCTACTCCAACAGAACCACATCTGCCACTCCAGCAGGACTTTGGACCGCTTCCAACACCCTGACCAACAGGGTGGACGGTTGTATTTCCAACTCTGTCAGGGTTTCTAGGATTTTTTGTTTGTTTGCATGTTGTGGGGTTTTTTGGTTTTTCTTTTTTGTACTACTACATTTGTATTCTTAATATTCCTAGTAAAGAACTGTTATTCCTATTCCCAAATCTTTGCCTGAAAGCCTCTAATTGCAAAATTACAATAATTTGGAAGGGGAGGGGTGGTTTAAATTCTCTATTCCAAAGGAAACTCCAGCTTTCCCTGGTAGATACTTGTCTTCCCAAACCAAGACACTGGGAATAAGGCCATCATCCCTCGACACACGAAGAGCTGCCTAGAGAACACAGAGGTGGGATGCAAAGCCCACCATGTGCTGTTCCAAATTTACCAGCTGAGCAATCGAGGTGGCACATACCCTGCAAACATCTCCACCATGAACCCATGCAGCAGGACAAAACTAGGCAAACAGCCAGGGCAGGACCCAGACCTCCCTTTTTCACAGAATGCAGCCTGGACACAAAGAGCATGGCCACTGCTCTGTGGCTGGTGTCCCCAGGTGCCATGCCAAGGGGCTGGAGGTGCCTATGGTGCCATGGTCCAGAAGGGCTCTGACCATCCTGCACAAGAGAGATACAGACTCCTCCAGCACTCAGGGGCTCTTATCAAACACCTCCAGCTGGGCCAAGGGAGGGGAGATGCAGCAGACTCTCTGATGTAAACAGGACTGGGCACTGCAGGAACAGGAGGAATTGCCAAATTCAAGTGTTGGATGAGGTCCCACACAGTCTGGCACCTTCAGGGTATGGGAGGTCATTGCCCAGAGGAGTGGAGGGGGAAGTTTGGTGGGGTGGTACCCAGACAGACTCCTGGCTCTGCTCTCCAGGCCGCCCAGCCCCTCTGGACTGTGCCCTGCTCAGTCAAACAAGCTGGAAGTGCTGGGCAAGCTCAGTCCAGCCAAGAGCAGATGAGGGGATCAGAGGAGTGGGGTGAAGACTGAAGACCTTCCAACCCATCCCAAACCTGCTTTCCTGGAGCCAACCTGCAGGCTGAGCAGGTGTGTACTGGCTGTCTAAAAAGTACTGAATACTGTGACCTTTCCATCATTCCTTCTCTGCTTTATCATCTTCAGGCAGTCCTTGAGTCTTGCAATTCCCACTTTCAGCAGTGAATCTTGTCTCCCCTCCTGTTGATTGACTGTGGATATGCTGGCATCCAGGATGGAGAGAATAGAAAGTGAGACCCTGATGGATGAGGTGGAGAAGATGAGTGGAAGAGGTGAGTTTTCAGAAGGGAAGAGGAGGGGGAACTGTCCTCTGTTGAGGAGAAAATGCATCCTGCTTCTGCTGTGGGACAACTACTGAAGGTCAAAGCACTGGGGCTTGTCCCTAGACTAGACTTTTCATGGATTGGGGCTTGGTGGCAACACTCCCAGGTGAACTGTTGGTGCTTATCTGTAGACCCAGCTCCAGCACCAAAGGCTTCTGAGCTGACATCCTCCTGAGCTGGCCCCCTCCACTGCTCACAGAAAGAGAGGTGAATTTGTGGCTGTGGGTTGTGGGTCTTGGGGTAACGTCTACTGGGGTTGGCAGTGGTTAGTACCCTGACCTGCCTGTTCTCCTCTCACAGCACCAGAGACACCCAGGCTCAGGTCCAGGTGGCTGCACTGGAGGTGTGCACCCACCCACTCAGGTGCCTCCTCCTCCAGGAAACTCAGGTCCCCTTGGCCAGGATGTGTGCAGGGCCCTGGGGCAGGGACAGGATTGGGGCAGCAGGGAGCCAGGGACAGTCCAGCTAGGGGGGTTTTCCCACTGCAGGGAAAAGGAGCTCACCCTGTCCCTTCTCTTGCTGGAGTGGATGCAGCCCCGGGACTGCCTGTTCTGACCAGCTTCTCCTCCTCTGTCCCCAGCCAACGTGACTCTGGACCCAGATACCGCCAATCCCTTCCTCATTCTGACCAGTGACCAGCGAGGGGTGGGACGGGGAGATGAGTGGACTTTGCTGCCCAACAACCCCGAGCGGTTTGACACCGAGCCATGTGTGCTGGGCAACCAGGACTTTGCTGCAGGGAGACACTGCTGGGAGGTGGAGGTGGCCGAGGCAGGGGACTGGTGGGCTGTGGGAGTGGCCCAGGAGTCTGTCAGGAGGAAGGGAATCCTCAATTTTACACCCCAGGAGGGGATCTGGGCCGTGGGGCAGTGGTTTGGACAGTACCATGCTTTCAGTGATCCTGACTGGACACCCCTGCACCTTACCTGCCTCCCCAGGGTCATCCAGGTCTGCCTGGACTTCACAGACAAGCAGGTGACTTTTGCTGATGCAGAGAGTGAAGCCCCAATCTTTGCTTTCTGCCTCACCTTGTGTGCTGGGGAGAGGCTGCGCCCATGGCTCTGGGTGGGGATGGACTCATGGCTCAAGCTGTGCCCCTGACAGGGAGGGAACATGGCAGGGCAGGGGAGAGACTGGAAAGGTGAACGCCATCATCTTGGGTCTTGGTGCTGGGAACTGGGAGAGTCTTGCATCCTGCTGGCTTGTCCTCACGTAGATCCTCTGGCCACCAAGGGGAGGACTGGCAGGTCACAGAGGTGGACGCCACAATAGAGCCTCCTTCATCCCCCCACCCCTTGGCTGGGACTGCAGGGACAACGGGGAGCACAGAGACTCAGTGCAGGGAGGAGATCGGTGCCCGGTGGTCCCATGGCAGGAACCACCATGGAGTGCTGGGGCACTGCAGAGCTGCCCTGTGTGAGGCCATGGAAAATATAGCAGGGTCCAGCTCCTCCAAGGGTGCTGGAGTAGTGCCTCTAGCTTTTTTCAATTAAGTTAAAAAACCTCAGACATCCTGGATACTCATGAAAACGCTTATCTTCCCCACACATCCAGAGCCTCTCCTTGCCTGACATGCACAAAGCACATTTCTTGCAGCAGAGCACTGGTAGCAATGCAGGGGCAGCAGTAGGGGCAGCCCAGGAAGGAAAGCACAATGCTGAGCTGTGTCTGAAATCCACAGGAGAGGCAATTCCCACAGATCTGCTATTCTCTGATCTCACCCCATCAAGGTCCCACCTCACAGGATCCTGCTAAATCCTGCCCTTAGGAAAGGAGAAGGTGGATGTAGGTGAAGTGGGACATTGCCTGGGTCCAGCCCAGAATTCATCTCTGAACACGTTTCTGGTTGGACCTTCTTTAGTGCCACCTCAGTTGTCATCGTTGTGGTGGCATCTGGGCACAGGCAACAGTCCCTGCCCTACTCCATGAGCTGCAAAGAGTTGCAGTTCTGGGTCAAGCCCAGGTATCTGCCCCTAGAGCTCTGCCCTAAGCTTCTTCCACTGTGGTAGCACCAAGACTAGGGAAACCCGGGGATCTCTGCTCCCAGTGAGAGCCACTTCATACTCTCCATGGGCAGGAGCCTCTGAGACTGTCCTGGTTTTGCTTGGGATAGAGTTAACTTTCCTCTCAGTAGCAGGCACAGTGCTTGGTTTGGGATTTAGGGTGAGAATAATATTGACAGCAACAACCAAACCATCAGTCGTGTGGTGTTTGTCCAAGCCAAGAACTTTTCAGTGTCTCATGCTCTGCCAGCGAGGAGCTGCACAAGAAGCTGGGTGGGGAGCACAGCTGAACCAAACTGGCCAGAGGGATATTCCACACCACAGAATGTCCTGCGCAGTGTGTAAACTGGGGAAACTGCCTGGGAGGGGCCAATCACTGCTGGGGAATAGGCTGGGCACAGATCAGTGAGTGGTGAGCAACTGTATTGGGCATCACATGTTCCACTTGGGGTTTATATATTTTTTAATTACAATTATTATTATCATTAGTATTATTACATATAACTTTGTCTCAATTATTAAAATGTTTTTACCTCAAACCAAAAGTTTTTTCCTTTTTTTTCCCCCATCCCCCTTGGAGGGTGGTGTGTGACTGAGTGGCTATGCAGTGCTCAGTTGTCAGTTGGAGTTACACCATGACAGAAGTTCACAGCACAATGCTGGTGTATGGAGATGGCAAATTGTTAGTTCTGTATTTTTGTCCTTTGTAATGCAAAACACCCTAAAAGAGTTGTGCTGTGCATTTAGGGACACTTGCCTCAATCAAGAAGAAAAAATTCCTTTCTGAAAGCCAGCTCAGTCCCTCAGACTGGAGAAAAGTTGGGTATTTCAACATATTGATGCCTGGGAACCTCTTCACTGGAATTTTGTGGTTTGGAGGGGATAAATTTTGTGCTTTGGCTTCTTTTTTGATGTGCTTCCCAAAAAATTAAATTTTAAAAAATCATCTCTTTGGGAGCTGAGTTGCATAGTTGCAGCATTTGTGTGAGAAATACACAATTTCATGTAGAATTGCACCACAAAGACCCAAGTGAATTTAAATTCAACTCTCATGTGCTAGAGGTCTCTGCATGCTGGATTCACAATGGGTAGGAAGGCTTAAGGAACACTGGGATCCTTGAGCAAGGCTGGGCTCTGAATGGTTTTGGGGAGATAACCAGGGCTGGGAGGTTTGTCCTATACCCAGTGTGGGCACAGACAGCACATCACAGCAGATGTGCTAATGCCTTGTCTGCCTTGTCCAGGACCTTGGAAATGCATCCAACACTGGTGTTGCAGTGCTTTGAGTGGCATTTTAAATGGGCAGCTTCACAATCTCCAAGCCCCTGCTTCAAGTATGGCGTGACCAGATTTGCTACAGAGATCCAGAGCCAGGGGCCAAGGCTGCAGGGGATATTGGGCCTCCTCACTGCCCCACAGAACAGGGAACTATGGCTGCCCAAGTCTCTGCCCTGAGGTTCCATGCCCTGCAGCCCCTGCCATGGTGCTGGCCCTGGATGGCTCTCAGAGCCAGCTGGTAGCGAGCACTCAGAGCAAGGCTCCTGCCCTGCAGCTAGCTGCCAGCAGCTCTTGCACACTTGGGCACAGCTCAGACACAGCCTGGACACAGCTGACCAGCTCTGACACAGTCTGATACACCTTGGACACTGTTGGACATATCTCAGACACAGCTGGACATAGCTGGACACAGCCCACCATGACCCGACCAGGGCTCAGGTGAGAGCGTGGGCTTGCAGACGTGTCTGGCGTCTCCCACAGCCCTGGAGTGAGGGGCTAGGCTGGAGGGCCGTAGGCAGGCCCAGGTCAGGCAACTCACAGGGGGAGCATCAGGAGCCTCTGTGGGGTGGCATCATGGCAGCACCAGGGTCACTCCATGCAGCCCATACACACCCCTGGCCCAACCAGGGGCTGAAGGACTCTTGACTTGGCCAAAACATCATTGCCTTGCTTGGCCCGCACCAGGCAGGCTTCTGTACACTGAGTGGTAAACTGTCCAGACATGACAAAAGCCCTGGGTTTTGTCCAACTTTGAAACCTTCTGCTTGCCCTGGGCAAGCGATAATGGGGTGTTCTCAGGGAGGCAGCCTGGGCTCTGCAGTCCCAGCCCCCTCCAATAACAACACAACAGCCCAAAGTCTGTCTCACTTTTATTTACATCATTGCACAGCCCGTTTCCCCAGAACGCACTGGAACGTGGTGGGTCAGACACCAATTCCCCACACCCACGAGCTGAACATCTCCTCTGGGAAGGAGGACAAGACTCAAAGAGTCACTATTGGGTCTTGCAGGGGAACATGCAACAACTCCAATTATTGGCAATGACAATAAAGCCAAGGATGCTGAGTGCAGCCATGGCCACACAGCAGCACAGGGCCAGGCCCCCACTGCCCCAGCCAGGGGCTCCTGGCTTTCACAGTTGCATATTTGGATTGACAGTGGGTTTCTTAACTGGAACACTGGCTCCATTAAGTCCTTACCCTGGGGATGTGCTGTGGGAGAGAGCATCCCTCATCACCTGCCAGAACTCGGTGCATTGTAGGGCCAAGCTCCTGGGAGGCAGCCAGGGCTGGGAAGGTTAAACCACTCCCCCATTTTTCTTCACTGGTGATGTCCTGGTGACAAGGGGGTTGTTGGGAAGCGGCTGAAGGAAGGGGCACCCAGAAAAAGGCACAGAGCAGTGGTGCAGAACCTGCTACCATGGAAGGGGTGTGCAGAGCGGGGAGCATCTGCGTGGGAATGGGATGGGACTGGAGCAGGGACTGTGACTGGAGCTGGGCTGCTGCAGCCTCTCCACCAAGAGTACCAGGAGCAGAGTAATCCCTGCATAAGTGCATGACTGGGAAAAGGGCAGACACCCACAGGTATGTGGAAGAAGGGAAGGGACAGTCGGGGGTCTGGCCAAGAGAGAGAAGCGGAGATGTGCAGCCTGGCTGTAGCAGAGGACATTCACTCTGTGCTCACACGAGCCCCTCATGCTTGGAAGAGAGACCAGTTCAGAGCAGCCCTCAGGGCAAAGAGAGGCTGCTGCAAGATATGTCAGAGTATCCCCAAGCTGCACCAGAACCCTGGGAGAGGAGATAGAGGAGAGCAGACAGAGACCAGGGCCTGGGGCTGGAGCAATCCTGTTGGGCAAGATGGCATACCGGCCCCTACTGCTCAGGCCACCAGCAACTTCCAGGTCAGGGTGAGGGAAGAGATAAGGAAACATCCTGCTTTGCAGCTAGAGAGGAGGATCAACTGATCAACTTGCTTTCAGCAAAGGGGCAGAGGGACATAGTGCATGATCACTACCACCCACTGCAAGGACACAGACCCCTCAGAACATGCCTCCTGCCTGCTCTCTACCCTCACCACCATGGAGCCAGAGCCCAGGCTCCAGCAAAGCAGCTGCACACACATCTGGAGCACGTGGCAGGATAGGGTGACTGCCAGCGTCCTTGCCAGTGTTCTCACAGCCTGTGCCACTCCGGAAGCTCAGGAAAGCTCAGCACCAGACATGGGCACTGTCTGGCAGGGTGAGGAGGTGGCAGAGGCAAGGACCAAGGCCAAACCAGGGGGACTCTTAGCAGAGGGGGCACTCTGAGACAGAGGACTTTGAGAGCTGCATGTGCTGGAAATGCAGGTGAAAGGAGAAGGAGGAACACCAGCCCCATAGGACAAGGGACCCAGAGGCTGTTCTCTGGGAACCAGCAAACTGGGGGGTTTCTCTAGAGGATACAACAGGCAGGCAGCGCTACCAGGGATGAACCTAATCCCAGCACCTCCTCTGGAATGTGCAAATAAAGCACAGAGACAGCCAAGAGCACCTGCATCCTGCCAGCGCTGCAGGGCACAGCCTGTCTCCTAAGGTACATGTGAAACTGATGCTATGGGAGGTCCAGCCTCAAGGTGGCAAAAGGACATCAGCAAACAGAGACTCCCAATTCCCACCTTCTGGGGCCAGGAAAGCTCCTTTCTCAATCTTTTCAAAGCAAAAGGCAATGGTGGGTTTAGCTAGTATGGAGCCTTCTCTCCCCACTCTCGGATCCTCCATCTACCTTTTTGCCAGACAGCTGATTGCATCTGAATCCTGGGGATGAGCCAGGATCTCAAGGAAAGCATTTTGTGAGATCATGTCTGCACCAGGAAAGATTCTCTCATTCTGAAACTGATTTTGAAATTCTCAAAATTACAGTACTTTACAATACAAAATGTCTCCATTTGGTATTGCGTCATTTTACTCCTTCTGGGATAATAATAATTATTAAAAACACGCAACTTTATATAAAGGACAGAACACCACAAAAGAGACCAAAGAGTAACAGGAAGGCTGCTGCAGTATATCAAAACCAATTTAGTGCAAAGGAGAAGGGGACTTTCAATAATGGTTGATTAAAAGTGTTCTTCATATGCTCATTTGGTGAAAAGGCATTGATTTAACCTCTGAATGAGATCAGGTTGCCAGCTTCTATCCTGAAGCTTAGAACATCAACACAAAAGGATTGAAACACAATATGCATGGCCATTAAAAAAGATATTATATATAGATATATGTATAGAGAGAGGGAGATGTTTTCCACATATAATATTTCATTATAGGAAAGCGTCCCTGCAGACAGGCATTTTCTGCCATCAGGCTCTTTTGGGCCATTTTACACACAGATGTTGATTATGTGTCTCTTTGCCAAGATCTAAAGCATGTGCTGAGTGCAGAGTCCCTTTGAGTGGGATGATTGTTTTCCAGTGTCCCCACAGCTGCCACGTTTCCTGGGCCTGTGGGGATGCTCGACCCTCCACCTTGGCCGGCTGTGGGACGGCTCAGACGGTGGTCTCATCCGCAGTCTTCTTCATGAGCTTGGTGGAGAGGAGGGAGTGGGGCACGGGATGAGGGCTCCGTGAGGCTGGGATCATCAAGCGGACTTTCTGGTTGGTCCTTCGCCACTCCGAGTACAGCTGGCAGTGGTAGCGGAACGAGACCTGGCGGGCGAGAATGCAGCGCTCTATCACCAACCCTGCCACTTGTGCCAGAGCACACACAGGGACAGCCCAATGCCAGCACCCCTTTGCCTCTGGGGACCCCTTCTTCTGAGGCAAGGGAGACAACACTGACCTCCAGCACGGTTTGGGGCACTCCATGTCCCCAGCCTCTGACAAAGCAATCAATCCCTTCCTGGTGACACCAGGCTGAGTGGGGCACTGCCAAAGGGGCCTTCTGGGCAGCACTAGCAGAGTGGGATGGAGTTTGCTCAGCTGGGTTTGGGTCTGGGCTGGTGAAATGCAGTGAGGATGAGCTACAACTCGCCCCTTCATCCAGCCCCAGGCTGCAGCCAGCAAGTTGGGTGAGCAAAACAAGGGTCTGAATCCAACCAGCCTCCTCCCATCCCACAGATCCCAGGGGACCTTCTTCGTCCTGCAAAAAACCTTCCCTCCTTTGTCTGCAATAACAGGACAGCAGCTGGACTCATTTTTTCCTGACAACAACGTGACCTGGGAGACTTGACCACCCGGAGGGAGACGGGAGGATGTAAAGGCTGGAGGATCCGGGGCAGCCCAGCAGAGACAGGAGCTGGCCCTGCAGTTTCAGAACAGCCCTGCGAGGGGAGCTTCGAGCTCGGCTTAAATACCGCATCCAGTTAGCCACTGATCTAAACCAGGCTTTCTTACAGGAAGCATTTAGCCGGCAACTAGGACGTACCAGGAAGTGCATCTGACACAGAAAACTCAGTAAAACTATTACTTCTGGATGGGTCTATGACACATCTTATGAGAAATGAAGCTGTGCCACTGTGGCACTGAGGTAATTGAGCTTATTGATCTGTGCACACCCCTCCTTCCTGTTGCAGAGGGACTGTGGCAATAAGACTGCTGACAAACTCATCTCCCAGTTTTCAGAGAATGAGGAGCTAACAGTGGAAACCTCAAGGAAGGCTCCTGCTCCTCACGAAGGATCTGCAGCCTTGGCTACAGCCTCTTACAACCCTCACACTGGTTACAGCCATGAACCCCCTCCCATATATTGGCCCCTTGTACTGCACAGCCCACGGCTGAATGAACTGAGTATGAATAAAGAGGCTTCACCTAATATCCTCCTCTGTTCGAGGAAAAGTGAAGCACAGAGAATTAGAGCCATTTTAGCCAGGACTTGTTACTGCGCAAACATTTTTCCATTTCCTCCAGGTTTCTAGTTCCTCCACCAGTTCCTGAGATAGAGAAGATGGAAACACTTCCTCTTAAGGTTTTCAATTTTAGCTTGGCTTCCTATGGAAACAAGCTTCATGCAGGAATGTGCAGCATGGAAACTTTCCTCCATGGTTCCCATGCAAGGAGTGGCTCCAGCGTTTCCCCGAGGCACTCTCCTCCCCAGAGCAGGCACTGCTGCAGCACCCACTCATTCTACCCTGGCTGCCAGGTCTGTCGGGGAGAGCTGTAGGGAGTGTCCAGCCCCAGGGGAAGGGGTTACTCTGAGAAACTGGAACACGAGACAATAAGGAAATGGACCGGAGAATTTCTATTGCCCACAGGACTGCCAGCTTTTTGGGGTTCCACTATTTCTCCTGCAACAAGTGCACTTTGTCCCTTCCCAAAATGGTGTTTCCCTGCAAGCAGTTGGAAAAGGGCATTGACGAGCACACACAGGGCTTGGAATAGGAGAGCCAAAGTCAAGATCCAAACCCAGAAGTCCACCCGGCAACACAAGACAAAAAAAGTGAGTGGGAAACAGAGGGAAGTCCCTGGCCTGGCAGCCCCTCAGAGAGAGCAGCCCGGAGGCCCTGGGGAGGGGCTGGGCAGCCCCACTGAGCCTCTGCTTGTGCCACACCCAAACTCTCATTTGCTCTCCTGCTCTTCTCAGGTCCCTGCAAGCTACAAGCTCCTCACCCCCTAATTCGGCACATCCAGAAATGTCAAACAAGGTGTCTGGAGGAAGCTCTCTCCCAGCACAGATCAGTTCAGCACCCAGACTGGCTCAAGTGCAGATTCGCGGCAATCCCCAGTGCATCCCACACAGCAGTGGGCCAGGGCAGGCTGGCTACCAAGTCTTGACTTGGGGCCGACCACACAACCCAGCATCAGAAAAGCCATAGGTTTCCCCAGGGCCAGAGAGTTCCTTCCACACACCTTAAAAACACTGCATAGGAGTTTGTTTAGTCGTGGCCAGAGACCCCCAAGGCCAGTCTGCAACCCAGCTGGGCATGGCCAGTCTGTGCTGAGCAGCAAAAGCACAAAGGGACATGGTAAATTATTTAGGAGTCAAACATGTTCCATATTTTACTTTTCCCCTGCACTGGTCAGGTACCAAGTTTGTGTTTCTTCTTGAACCACAGATGGGCTACTGCCTGACCCAGCTCCAAGCCCTTCCCATCCAGCCCCAGCCCCATCTCTATCTCAGCTCCAGCACGTCTGTGCCTGGTCTGACACTTGGGAAACACTGTGACAGACTGGAAAGCAGATGACCAGGAAGTGGTTTTCCATTCTCAGCAACAACTTTAGCAGCTTGCACATGAAGATAACTAAATGGACATTCAAGTGGAAGAGCCCAAGGTGTTCTCACACAGAGAGGCAGAAATAGCAGATGGCACTGACAAGGTGCGAGCCAGTGCTTCCAGATGCTGTTTGAGCAGGAGCAGGACGCTGGCAGATGGCACTTACCAGTGTCCAAAGGACGTAGATCGTGAAAAGTGCTATAGTGAGTGCTATGAGTCCAATGGCCTCCAGCCGGCTGTTGAATTGCAAGTGGTCCTGGGCCCCACGCAGACACAGCCAGCCCGAGATGGCCGCCAGTGGAGTGATGAACAGGAAACACACCATGTCACAGAACAGGGTCCTCTTCTCATTGCGGGGCCCGGGGTCCTTCAGCCACTGTGGGAAGGATGGGAGAAGGGGATCAGTCTGGGACAGGCGGTGTGCACAGCAGGCGGGAGGAGCTGGGGAGCTCTCGCCTCCACTGTGCAGTCTGGGTGGACCTGGCTGACTCACATCAACCTTCTCCAAAATGGAATGAGAGTGTCAAGTCTAGGTTCAAGAACTAACAAGGGAAATGGGGGGAACAACTAAAGAATGTGTACAGGGGAAGGCAGTCATGAATGCAGAAGCTCCTGGGCTTTCCTCTGGAGTAGTGAGGAGCAGGCACTGCAGGATGTCAGTTCAGTGAAGCCTGGCTTAATATAGATCTGACAGGTCTTTGACTGAGCTTCAATAGAAACAGACCCAGGAGTCTAACTGGTGAAGGGGCCGTAGGAAACAGGGTCACTGGGGTCTGCAGCAAGGCCAAGCTATAAGGGCATCTGTCCCAAATCTAGCCCTCAGGTTTCTTTGGGCAAATCACAGCATTTTAGAGTTTCACAGGAAATCTCCAAATGTTTCTTTCATTTAGGAGTCCTAACTTGCTTCCACTGTGAGTTCATTTTAGACACTTAACTTCAGCAACAGCAATTGTTCTATTTTCCTGGAATTATGCTATTTTCAGCTTTCCTTTCCTTTTTTAGAATAGCAAGAAGCTGTGGTTCCTACAGATACCAAATTGTTACAGCACATCTTTACTGGGATCTATGTGTGCTGGCCTACAGATTCTTTCTTCTTCTCCTCACAAAGATGAATGCCTCATTCAGGATTTTTTAAATTTTATTTTTAAATAAAACTTGGATAATACTGACAAGGCACAGACAGAGCAGGGAAGAGACTATCAAGGTCTGGGCTGTCAGGCCAGACAGAGTACAGTACCTGCTTTGGAACAGACAGCTTGGGAAGGGACCCATCTGGAAACTCCACACACAAAGCTCCTTTCCTACTCAGAAACCACCATTTAAGGAGCAATATGGAAGTGGTGGTGGCAGGTATGCAAGAAATTAGTGAGACCTCAGCACAGGTAACCTGAGGACATGCCTGGCCAGAAGCATGCAGAGAGAGCAGGCCCAAAGGGAAGCTGGGCGGAGGACACACAGGTGAGTGCAGATTTAACTCCAGCAGGGATGTTCAGTGAGACAGAGCAAAAAGGCAAGAATGGGACTGGAAGTACAGCCAGTTTTTGTGGAAATGGGAAAGAGAAGGGGGAGCTGGCATACCTGGGCATGGAATAGGGGGGGTAGCTGGGCTGGTTAGAGCCACAGGAACAGCAGGCTCTGCAGCACCTGGGATGGGACACTGAACTGGCCATGAGCAGAGGAGAGGATGCTGCAATGACAGGTATGAGCCTGGCCAGGAATTTCAGCTGGGAGGACTCATAACCACGATATTTTAGGGATGTGACCATGTGAACACGTCTGTGGTAACAGTCAAGGAACTTTCATTGATTCTAAAGCCATTTGGAGCATGACTTGATGGGCAGACAGCCAGAAAAAAACCTTAAAGAATCGTGGAATCACTACAGTTGGAAAAGACTTGCAAGATCAAGTCCAACCATCAACACAGAACCATCTCCAAACCATGTCCTCACGTCATCTACACATTCTTTGAACACTTCAAGGGATGGTGGCTCCACCACTGTACTGGCAGCCTGTTCCAATGCCTGACAATCCTTTCCATTAAGAAGTTTTCCCAATATCCAACCTAAACCTCTCCTGGCACACCATGAGGCCGTTTCCTCTCATCCTCTCTTTTGTTCCCTGGGATCAGAGCCCAACCCCCACCTGGCCGCATCTTCATGTCAGGGAGTTGTGCAGAGCCAGAAGATCCCCCCTGAGCCTCATTTTCTCCAGGCTGAGCCCCCCCAGGCTGCTCCTGGTGCTCGAGACCCTTCCCCAGCTCTGTTGCCCTTCTTAGGACACACTCTAGTGCCTCAGTGTCTTTCTTGGACTAAGGGGCCACCCCAGGATTTGAGGTGGAGCCTCACCAGTGCCCAGCACAGGGCAATGGTCACAGCCCTGGTCCTGCTGGACACACTATGCCTGGTACAGGCCAGGTGCCATTGGCCTTCTTGGCCATCTGGCTCATATTCAGCCACTGCTGACTAGCACTACCAGGTCCTTCTCCACTGGGCAGCTTCCAGAGCAGGCAGAACTGTTGCTTAAACAGGAGCTGGGAGAAGGGAGGGAGACCTGCAGGTTCCCCTTGGTTATGGTTCTGCAGAGGAGTCAGTGTGTTGAGCAGCATCGGGACAATAAAGATCACACATGCAGTCTGAGCAGTTCTGGGGGAAAGTGAGGGTGGACAGCAATTCATTGGCACAGGAAAGCTGCTCCCATACACAGCACCTCCTGGGCAGCCCCAGCGCCCAAACCCAGCCACGTACCAGGCTCTCCCCAGTCCAGCCAGGACAGGGCTGCCTGGTGAGACAGCACTTAGGTGAGAGCCAAATCATCCCATCTGGACCAAGTTCCCTCTAGCAGCATGCCCAGAGCACTCCATTCCCTGCAACAGGACGTGTTGGGGCACTTTTGACCCTTGTAAATTAAGAAGCTCAGGCAGATAGGTATTTTACTGCATCTTAGTTCTATTTATATTCCTTGTGACTTTTGAAACTCCTTCCTCCTGCCCAAGATGGGAGACAAACATATAAAAGCAGGAAGCAAATTAATTTCCTTTTGAAGTAGTTGATTTATTTTGCCAATATGCACTGACACAGTAACAAAATGGAACACAATAAGCCACTCTAAGGGTGTAGCCTTTCTGGCACAGCAACACATTGGTGCATATGAGACTTTAAATTTTGCAAACAATCCATATAGTGGTCAGGCAGATTAAATAATTTTTCTAGGGAAAACTATCAAGTAAGCATGGGAAAGCAACAAAAGCACAACTTGGTGTTCTTCCAGCAGCTTCCACACTGCAATCATGTCTGAGACTGAAAAGGAGGAGGCAGAGGTGGCTACTTGCTGCCATTTGGGCTATGAGCTGAGTCCTAGATCCTACTTGAAACAAATTCTCTCTGCTTGTGTGATAGAATTCTAGTACAACCATGTTTCTTTGTCCTCCAGCATGATCCTGAGGCTTTTCCAGATACTGAGATCAGCAGGGTTGTGGAAGGGAGCTCATTTCTTAGAGCCACAACAGGGCTATGGGATGATGAAAAGCTGACCTTTGGGTGCTGCAGTGCCTATGAAGCTCAGGTGAGCCCAGGTGATGGGAGACAGGAGGGGAGCAGGTAGTAAAAGGCATCAGGACATCATCAGCTCCTCTGGAAGCCAAGAGCATAACTCAAAGCATATCAGAGCAGCCTCTCGGCCTGTCCATCCCAGCACCTGCTGCTCCATGTATATCAAGGCTGGGCTGCATTCTGCCCCTCGGGACCAAGGACAGTGGACAGAAGAGGGACTCTCCCAGCAGCATTCAGCACCCTTGCAGTCTGTCTGGGGGCTTATAAATTGGTGTTTTAAAAATTACCTTTCATTGATTCTTACAGCTGACTTACCTTGTATGGCTAAATGTCCATGGCCATGAGCTGTCAGCCTGTTTCATAAACACATCCCATGCAGCACTCAGTGCAGCATGACACTGGAGGGACCAGCACTCTCCAGCCAGCATGTGCTCACATCTCTCCCTGTCTTGCACCTGGACTACTCACTCTGGTGGGCATGAGTCAGGACCAGTGTGACCTGCCAGCCTCACCAGCTGACCCTGCCAGAGGTCTCCACATGCTTCACAGCTACAGCATGATGGCAAGCCACCACACCATACAAGTATTTGGCTGCATTACAAAACATCCCACATGCTTTCTGCCCACCAAACAGTTACCCTGTGGCTTCTCAGGTGCCTGTTGATTTTCCTTCCACTGCTGACATGGTGCCTGGCTATAAAAGCCAGAAAAAAATCACATGAACTTGATCACTAGCAGCACTATTAGCCCTAGTCCTGTCCCTGTCCTGAGAAACATGCTGAATCAAAAAATACAGCTTCAGATGAGGGACTCTCACAACCCTTCTCTGGGCCTGCACCAAAACCATTTTACAGGCCATTGAGTTCCATAGGGAGCCCCAGCAGAATGGTCCTGTTTCCTTCACCAAGGTGGGAAGGGATGTTTTCTGAAAGAGTACCCAGAATTCAGGAAGCCAAGACCCAGAAATGCCCCTAGCACCGCTTGCAGAGCAGTAAAATGCTGCAGCACAAAGCTGCCCCTCCTCATCCTCCTTTCCCCACCTACCTGGCACCAATGCTCCACAAAACTCCACAAACCAAATCTCTCCATATACAGGCATGAAAGCCTCCCTTACACTGTCAGCTGCTGGGAAGCACAAGGCTCTGGGCTGACCCAAGAGTTTCAGGAGCACTAGAAATGGCAGACAGGAGAGGAACAGATCCAAGCAGTGCTGCAGGTCAATGGGACACTTTCCTCCAGAGCAGCACGTGCTTCCCTGGTTGGTGGCACCACGGCAAATGCCACACCACGACATGCCCCAGTATGGGTTCACAGCACTGCCAGCAGCTACATCTCAGAAAAAACTCACTGGTGTTCTGGATCAGCACAGACAGGGCTGGAAAAATTGCTGAAGATGGACAGGTAGGGAAGACTAGTGCTGGTGAGTACCGAGAGTGCAGGAGTGACGTATTTCCCATTTTGGCACAAACAGACCATTGCTTTATGCAGACCAGTGCCTGAGACTGCACAGAGAAGTGTCAAGAGGATCTCATGTTGTACCTCTGACCAGCATCTCCAGATAGCAAACTCAAGTAAAGAGAGAAAGGAAAAGATTAGAGGAGTGAGAACTCAGCTGGAACCAAGAAGGATTTGTTTTCACTAGATCCAGGAATCTAAAAGAGTGTGCATCGAGCAAGGAGAGAGGTGGGCTGGGGAAGGCAGACAACAGTGCCGTGAGTTCAGCAGAGGAGTTCGAGGAAAGCAAAGGGAAAAGTCTGTCTGCAAGGAAGATAAGGCTGGAGGAAGGGTGGGGGACAGCTTATATCACAGCTCAGTTCTCTGAACTGGAGGAGGGGCTGTGAGCGCTGCACCAGGCGCTGCACCCAGACGCAAAACTTCTTTCCCTAATAACATAAGCAGCACTAACATCACAATTCCTGCCTGCCAACCTCCCTTTGCACGTCCCAGGGACATCTCTGCAGCACCTCCCACAGCCACAGAGGTGCAGGAGTCTCAGGAGATGAAGTAGAAGGACTGCACATGACAGACCCATGGGAGGTGTCCCCTATTCTAGCGTGACCTGCACAGTCAAGCAGCTCCTCAGATAATTTCAAACACATTTCATTGCATGTGACATTGTGTTTGAAAGCTGTACTCTCAAGAGACAAAAAAAAATCCACTGACCTACATAAAACATCGAGTTTAAGTGAATCAAAAGTATTAGCAATCATTGAAAAGTAATCGTCTTTAATCAAAACTGCACCATAAACTCCAAGAAAAACAGTAGGAGCAAAAAACTGTCAGGCTCCTGTACAGCACAGCACCCTTGGAAGGAGAAGCTGTATTGTGGAGGCAAAGGAGCACACTAGAATCACTAAAGCAGCCCATTTATAAATAAAGCTGTTAAAACACACATTGCTGGAAAACAGCAGCACTGAAGACATGGAAGCAGAATTTTCTTGGGACTGCCTGATGAGATTTACTTGCAAGGACAGAAAAAGGGAAACAAAGGTGTGGCTGGACTGGTCCAACAGTGACTGGTTCACCAGAGAAATCTATTTTAGAATTAGTGAGATGTCTTAAATGAGTTTTGCCTTAGCAACGGTATTAAATGCTTGCAGAAGCATTATGATCAAGTCCTGCATTATACTTGTTTGCTTTCACCATTAGGGTATGTTGACTTTCAACCTTCCAGTAATTTTAGCAAAGCCAGAGCCTTTGGTCTCTGCACCAGCAGTTTGTGTCCTCTCTCAGAGCAGAGACCTGAAACCTCCTGGCTCCTCTCCCTGGTATTTACATTATGTGTGAAGAAAAATACACCCTTCCTCTGGAGTATGGAGATATCTTTGCTGGGACTAAACAGCTGCTGCTCAGACACCTGTCTGACCTGCAACCCCGGGACACTTCCATAGAGACCTGACCCGACCCCTCCCCATGCCAGGAAAACCAAAGCTTGGAAACCAATGCTGACTCACAGCAGGGGCAGATGGTCCCAAACAGGAGTGTGTCGAGGTGGTGTTTCTCTTCAGCCCATTGAGAAACACTCAGAGAGGACAAAATTAACAATAGCTTGAAGCTAAAATACTTTACAAGCAGTCAGTGAACTGAAGAGAGAAATGAGAGGGTGGGTACCAGAGCAAAACACACAAAACACGGTGGCCATGAAAAGGAAATACTTTTGCTGGTAACCTGGGAAAGTAAAAATGGGCAGGAGTGGGCTCAGGTACACCAATACAGACCAACCCACACACCCACCTCCCTCTGTGGGCAGTGGGCTGCAGTGGGAGAAGGCCAGGAGCTGTGCAGAAGGGCTTGTGGCTGTAGAAACACAGCCACACTGTCACCTCCAGTAATGCTTTGTGGAAACACACAGCGCATCCAATACAGTCCCAAACACCTCCATCCATGCAGCTCTGCCTGAAATCCCAAAGGATAAAGTATCTCCATCAGGAAGAACACTTTGTAAGAGAAAATAGGTTTGTGATGGATTTTGCCCCAGACCAAAAAGAAGAGTTTATGTGAAAGGGAGAACCTTAGGGAAAGAGGCAGGGAAGGCAATATTTTGACTGATACACAAGCTGCCTGTAACACCACTTATCCTGGTTCTCCTACAGCCAGGAAGAGGCAGGTTCCTCCAGACAAGGTGACATATCCTAACTTAGCCTTCTAAGGAGGCAGGAATTAATTGGTCACAAGAGGTATTTCCCTTCTCTCCATACACTATATAGGTCTTTAAAGAACAAGGTCTGGCTGAGGGACATTTAAGGCATGAAATGTTAGGACAAATAAACTCAATCATGCCTACAGAACTGTATGACCACTTGTGGCCTGGGAGAAAGAGCTGTCTAGGCTGCAGCAATCCTGCAAGTCCAAAGGCCTGTGCTCCTCCTTCTACCATATCCTGGACAGCAAAGGTACAGATACTCCCTGAAGAAGAACCCTGGTAACTGGGCATTTTCTGTGCATGATATTATTAGAACAAAAAGGAAAGTACTTCCTCCAGGAAAGCTGTGTCTGCTGCAACTTACACTTCAAACACTTCATCTAAATACCAAATGCCAAAATCTTCCAGGGACCACAGAAAGTATTTTGCCTTTTTTGACTATGCCAGCCATGCTGGCTAGAGTGTCCTGGAGTCAGATAACTTCCCTGTAAACATACGGAGGCTGATTAAATTAACAATCCTATAGGAAAAATCAAGTATTGGAAAACCATCCCTCTCCAAGGCCTGGCCATTTTCTTCTCTGGTGGGGATATGCTCCTCACTCAAGAACCCTGGGCCACAACTGTCTTGTGCTGGAGACCACTTCAGAGCCAAGCAGAAGCCATTCTGTCCTCTCACAGCGCAGGCAGCGGTGTCCTGCACCGCTGGCTACAAAACTCTCCATCCAGGGCTGCAGGTCAATTCTCCACCTGCAGGTGTTCAAAGCATGCCCCCAGAACATGCCCCCCCTCAGCCCAGTGATCTCTCAGCCTGACAGTTTTCAAAAGCCTTTCATGTTTTTTTTTTAAGTTTCGACCAGCTTCTTAGTTAAAAAACAGAACAACTAGACTGAACTGCAGGAGGTATTTCCCCCACACCCATGGGCCAGCCCGCAGTTGCCAGAGGTGGTTCTGGGCTCAGACGAGTTTCGCACTCTGGGTTCAGAGATTAGGCACACTGGCAGTCAACACTGTTACTGTTTTTACATTGAACAGACGACAACATAAATCAATGGCTGCTTAAAGAAAACAAAAATACAGTTCTATTAACAAATTATCTTTGATCCACACTGGACAAAGTTGACACCTTTCTTCTGTAAAGGAGGCTGCCCCAAAAAAATTCAATTACTGTTTGTGAACTGCTTGAATGTCACTGCAGTAAGTATCCCAGAGAAGCTTGTGAGAAAATGAATAGTTTGGTCTTGGTGAGCAGGGACACAGCAGGATTACTGCAGTAGGATTAACACAGTGAGCTAGTGAGCATCTTCCATCAATGCACTGCTTCTGGAAGACACAGCCTGTGACCATGAAAACCACACTGTAACACAGATAGACAAGAGGCTTGAAGTGAAAACTAAGGCAATTTTGGTCATCACATTTCCTGACCTCCAAGAAATCAGGAAGTTTACATAGAAGCATTTCAACTTGGCCATGTAGCTTCCCCCCAGCACTCACCAAAATGTCTCCTGCAGCCCAAAATCAAGCCTCAGACCCTCTCCTTCTGAAGGATCTCAAAACCACATGGACAAAGCTAGTTCTTAATGAAGCTCATGGTCCCTTCCCAGAGATCAGCTGGGCTGCCACTATGACCAGCTCTAATTTTCCCCAGGCTGGAAAGGCAGGACATGGCAGAACCAACAGCAAGAGCTGCTTTCTCCTCAGAGGCCCAGCAGTAGCAGTAGCATGTTACAAAATTCCTTTGTGGCCAGGTGGCAGCAAAAGAGAGCTA
The DNA here is from genome assembly GCA_013399915.1 of Illadopsis cleaveri. NCBI lineage: Eukaryota > Metazoa > Chordata > Aves > Passeriformes > Timaliidae > Illadopsis > Illadopsis cleaveri. The sequence continues at coordinate 21,994 of VXBB01014672.1, forward strand.
GAATGCTTGGATAACCTCTCACACATGGAACAGACCCTTTTGCCATGCAGCATGCTCTTGCATCATTCCTAGTCCTAGTCTCCACCCATTTATCCTCTGCTCTTAATTTCTATTTTGATTTCACAGCTTTAGTTGGTGAACAGTGGATTTTTATCAGGACTCCTCAACAGCACACTCACCACAAACATAACCTCCTCCAAAGTTTCAAAACACTCCCCACCCCTCCTCACAACCAAGAGGCAGAGAACTTCCCAGATAAGGTGGCTGGGGGAACTGTGACATTTTTAAATGACTAAGCAGCCTCTTTCCCCAGCCCTCTTCTCAGAAACAGATGAACAACTTGGAGATGACACTTCCCAAAAGTATTTGGTGAAGAGCTGCAGCTCTGGTATGGGGATGAGATTGCACCAGACTGCAGGCAAAGTATTAACGGAAAGTGCCAGCCAGCTGGCCAAGGGGTTATCAGCTCCATCCAAAGGGCTTTGCACTCAGGGCAGAGCTTCTGCTACCAGTGGGAGCTTCCCAAAATGGTCACACTTGGTCAGTCGATCTCTAAGCCCCAGCAAACCTCATGGGATGAAGCATACTCACTGTTGTTGCCTCTGCCCAGCACAGATTGCAGTGGTGCAGGAGCTCAGGGTGGCTGTAATACCTCCAAAGGAAAATGAGAAACTGAACTCCAAGTCACCTTCACCAGGCTCCAGGCAAGGATCAGAGGGTTTATAGCATGGCTGAAGTAATACAACAAAACCAGGTGTCCTTTCCAGCCAGGTGAGCCATTTTGCTCAAGCAGGAGCCCTCCAGCCATGGTGTGCCAGGCACAGAGCACATGTGCTGATGAGCTGAACAGCCTGTCCAAGGCCCCGGCATAACGGAGTGCTGCAGCCACAGCACACACTGCTGGTAACTGCACCCACCGCACTCCATCGCCTGGGGACGGCCCCGAAAGAGGGGCAAGAGCAGCCTGCTGCCATGGGCTGTATTAAACCAGGTTATATGCTGCTTTCCAAGCCAGGAAAAACCTTACTGCCCCAGGCTGCTGGCAAGGGAACTACTCTGGGGCTGTACCATGAAGGTGAGCTACATGTTAGGCTCTGCTCTGCAGCAGGAATCACTCTCACCAGCTACCTGGGGACTTTTCATCAGGGGCTTACCAGCCTCCAGGCTCACAAGGCACTTTAGGCAAGCTGCTCCCCAGCAGACACCACAACAGAGTAGATCATGCCCTTCACTGTGCTCACAGACAGTCCCAAAATACCAGAAGTAACAAATCACAGGAATCCCAAAGCCTTTGCCAGCTGGCAGTAATGGCTCAAGGAGTCCATTCCTCTCTGAAAACACAGTGGCAGTTCTCCTATGTTTGAGTTCATTAAATGCTGCCCACCCATGACCTCTCAGAACTCACAGTTTCTTTGTTGATCACCATACCCTTACAGGCTCTAGTCCAGAGGGGCTTTTGATGAATTTCAACAGGAATTAAAATTGATTGTCCTGGAATGCTTATTCACCCACAATGGAGTACAGACAAGACTTTTCTCTCCCACTCTCCCAGCAGGCTCCTCATGCCAGATGGAGGCACAGAGTTGGTGCCACAGGAAAAACTCCTCCAATACACACTGGCCTTTGAGCTTTTACTTGAGTGTGCAGTTTTCCAAGACTATGTTTGTTATGAGGTGCCACAGCATCATGAAAGACGGCTGAACGCACTCCCATGTGTTTGTTTCTGGACAGGAATATTTTACCAGGTCTTAAGGTAAAACATCTGAGACTTGCACTCACAACTTGGCCTGCATAAGCCCCAGCAAGCTTACTGACCCTGGGCTTGCCTGCACTGTGTTCTCAAAGCCAAGACACAGCCCTTCCTAAATGTTTTAAAGCAGTGTTTTGCAACCTCTGAAACAACCATTTGAGAGATACCAGCCAATACCAATTTATATGTTTGAGCAACTAGCAGAGAAGCAGTAAGATGCCAACAGCAGTAACCACTGAGGTAATGCTCATATAAATTACTGTGCTAGATACAAGGTTTGGGTTAGCACTGTAGGCTAAAGCCTCCTCGTGTCTGGGGGTGTCCAGTCCGTGACAGTCAGCTGTAAGTTAAACAGTCATTAAAATTTAATATCCATTTTGCAAACTGAAGTTTGAATGCTTCCCCAGTTCGTGGACTCTTTTCCACTCCAAGGTTCACTAGGAAGAGATGGAAGTGTGAGAAATAGAGCTGGGGACTGCGGAACAGAGGAGGGGACAAATTTTGTTTCCAGAGGGAGTTGGGAAGAGAAAAGAAACAACCTCAGGAATTGATGGGAATGGAAACAGAAACGTGAAAAGCAACTTAGAATTCCAGTTGTGACTCAGTTTTGACCTAACTGATAGGGCATGGTGTAGTGATGTGTTATTTAGGAGTGGAGCTGAAGCCTGGACCCAATAAGCCTCTCCAGCAGAAAAGCCACTTGGGAAAACTCAGGCAAGGCAGTCAGCTCACACATCCACACACACCACGTGGCTAGCACAGCCGGGAGAAGCAGAAGGCCTTGACACCAGATCAGTTCCCACAGCTTTATTTCCAGGAGTCGAAGGGAAACCCAGAGTCAAGAGGGGGATCATCTGCCTGCTTAAGTATGGGGTTCAGCAGCCAGTGACCTTGAGTTATGGGGGAGGAACAAAGGGCAGGTAAGGTCAGTGTCTCATGGGGAAAATGGGGCCAGTCACTGGGTCCCACAACTAATGGAGACACACCAAGGAGAGGAGAAACCAAGGGCCAGGGGCATTAGCGAGGAGGGAAACCTGGGCAAACCATGTGTACAGAGCACCATTGGGAAGTCCACTCTGTCAGGCTGGGCAGGTAACTATGGTCTGTCCTGCCAAGGGGGAGCCAAGCCCCAAGTTGAGGGGCTGCAGAGATTCCACAGCAAGGGGAAGGAGAGAGTGAACAAGAACAGTCACCACTACAAATCTGAAATAACCCTACCTCCACACACACTCTGGTGGCAGGCAGCAACAAATCTCCGACAGCCAACAGGTAACAGGAGTCTGTTGCTAAGAATCAGCTCCCAGACCTCCCACTGCTGATGGCTGCAGGAATGTGGGGCTCCTGCTGCAGAGTGACGCTTTTCTGCAGTCACACAGTGTGTTGAAGGAACCCCCAAGCCAAGCCAACAGCACACTGACACGGGAGAGCTTGCACAATTGCAGACATATTAAGCCATCTTCTAAAACAAATCCTTAAGCCTTTTGTATTGTACATCACTGGTTTACTTATTCCTCTTTTGGAGATGTACACTTGAACCCTGAGGTCAGACAATGGACTGGTCCATGCTGCCTTTGTTCCCAAAACAAAAAACCCAACCCACCAGTCAGAGCCTGCATTGTATGTTCCAGCTCTGCGAGGCTGATGGACTGATCCCCCTATGGTCAATATAGAGAGGAACATGACCAGCTGAACCCTGTCCTGTTTTCTCCTTCAACTGGGAGAAGCACAGAGCAGCAGGAAGGAGCAAGGCCTAAATGCTTTGAAGCACACATCAATATTAGTCATGGGAAGACAGGTCTTTTACAAACAGTATCAGCAATCACCACATCTCACTTTTCAGAACAGAACATGACAAGGAAGGCACATGGAAGACAGCTGCACTAATCCAACACTGAGATAAGATTAAAACCAGCAGCAAAAAAAAAGAATATTTATGGGAACTTCATATTTCAGTCAGTCATGTTGTGACATCTGCATTTTGATGCTCAGGCATTAAAAAGCACAGCCACAAGCACAGTGCTTGCCACTGGCAGGTGGCACGTGGGCAGGTCACAGGTAGGAGCTGCCACAAACACCACTACTGCATATTTCCTTGGTCTGACAATGGTCTTGGTCTCTCCAAATAGACTCTTCTTTGTGAGTACAAAGATACTGCAAGGAGGAGGAGACAGCAAGACAGTAGGACTACCAGTCATTTTCTCTTAAATGATATGGAAATAAAAAACAAAGAAGGAAGAAAATGGTACCTCTGTCAATGGTCTTGGTCTTCTTTCTACAACAAATTCTGTGTGGCAGAGCTCACAGTAACTTGTGTTGGAGGAGGATAACCATTTTTCCAGGCAGCTCTTGTGCACAGTGCCCAGTGTTCCTGTGCAGTCACATGGGGAAAGCAGTCCCTCCCCATTTCCACCTTCATGACAGATTCGACAGATGGGACCATCACTAAAGAGGCAGAACAAGAGACAAACAGAACGAAATCACAGTCAGAGCAGGCAGAACAACACAGCCATAGGATCTGGTCACACCAAGGCCCAGAAAGGCACATGAACAGCAGGCAGTGTGTGGCACAGCATGCCAGGAGCCTGCTGCAGTAAGAAACCAGTTTCAGCGGACCATCTTGGTGCTCAGGACATTTTAGATCATTTAAAATCTGGAAGACCCATAACAACAAGAGAAGATGGCACATCAGCCTGGTCAGCTCAGCTGGCCACAGAAGTGACCTGCAGTCTTCAGCTCTACTCACAGTGGGCAGGGGCCAACACCAAGCCTGAAGCACTCATGCAAATTCAGAAGCCCAAGGCAAAGACAAATGACCCACAGCAGCCACAGCATGTCCCAGCTACTCAAGAGGCTGGCAATCAGGTCACATTTACCAGATCACCTACCCACTCAGCCCACCTTGGTTCTGCAGCCTGGGCTGAGCAGGAATTGCACAAGGAACAGCATTATCTCAAGACAAAACTGAACTGACCCTGGAAGCTCACGTCTCCAAGAACATAACATATTTCACAGCAAACACCCAGACCAAGGTCTCCAGCATACAAACTCTCTGCCCATCACTGCACAGTAACTCTCCAGCATCCCATGGGTACACCCTCCCCAAAGCAACAACTGCTCTGCAGTGTTCAGCCTCTCAGTGGCTGCAGAAATGCTCTGGTGCTTCATGAACAACACCTCCTTGGCCACGAGTTCCAACTACAGAATCACACAGAACCTCACAGACCCCACAGAACTGGAGATACCTACCAAAGAAAGTAACAAACACTTTCAGAGACACTTGCAACATTCCCCGCAGGAGGCCTGAGCTGCTCATCACACTCCATCTGTTCCCAAGATACTCCTCACACCTTCAGCTGGCACCACTGACTGTGAACAATTAGTGCTACAACTTTCACTAGACCAGCTTGCTCAAAGCCCCAGCCAACCTGGCCTGGAACACTATAGGGATGGGGCACCCCAGCTGGCATCCCAAAAAAACCCCACAGGTTTCTTAGCAGCCCTGTGCCACTTATGCCAGCCCCATAATGAGGATGTTTTGGGCTCCCTGGGAAAGCTGCAGATGGCTCTAGACACCAAAGTTCGCTGCTCCCAGCAGTTGAGTTCATCTCTTCAGTATTCACCAATCACTGAGATAATTTAGGAACCAAATGCTGGATAGCAGAGGCCCAGGGCAGGACTGCCTTCCCTGGACCATGGAAACCAGGCCCTCACTAGTATCTCACTTCCCACCTTCCAAACAGCCATTTCTTTCAACAGTTTTCCTCTTACATCCAAAACTGCCCAGATTTGGGGGTGCGAAAGAGGGTGAAAAAGGAACATTTTTATTTCAAAGACCCAGTTGTAGGTCCCCTCAACATCCAGGTGAGCGGTAACAGATACCATCTTTCTCTAGATACTGTTGACAGAACAAAGTCACACTGAACCCATGTCATAGTTCACACTCCACTGCTATTCTGGCTTCAGAAAACCCCACCTGACTGCAGAAGTTTGTGGGACTGCAACACAACAGTCAGAGCAAGCACTTAACAGTCTTCAAAAGCAGCAGCACCACTTCCATTAGTTTGCACAGAAAGCAACAGTGAGGCATGGAAGCACAGTTCAAGGAAAAGGAGCACACTGGGGAAAAAGGTTCATGGGACATGAAGGAAAGAGAAGAGCCAGCAAGAAAGTGCATATCAGCTCCCTAAAGGAGAAGCAAGATCTCCTTTGTGTACCACAGGAGATCTCTACCACTTTCAATTCAATATTTAGCTGGTTTCATCCCAAATAGATTTTTATTCATATTTAGGGCTGTGAAGCAAATTACACTCAATGTACATCATCCCCTTCTCTCTGCCAAACATCACTGGTGAACCACTGACCCATGTTCTCTCCTCCTTTTTACATGCCTTTTATTGAGGGGACTTCTTCAGCCAAGACAATCCCTGCAAAAGGTGCAACAGGTGTCTGGGGAGGTGGTGGAAACTTCATCCTCAGAGATCCTGGAAACTACATCAGATGACTCTGGGCAGGCTTGCTCTAAAAGAAGGCTAGACCAGACATCCTATGGAATTCCCTTCCAATTTGAATTATTTGATGATTCTGTCACATTTATTGCCATAAAATGCTGTACTAGAACAGCTCACACACAGAGCCCTAGTGACACAGACAGACAATCCCCTAGAGCCTCCAGTGCTCTCATGCATCTGTTGTTTCCTAAGAAAAGCATCTGTAAGATAATTCACTGTTCTCTTCCTGTTTGAGAAGTTTCACATTTCCAGAGCATTACTATAACCTTTCCAGAGCATAACTATAACTTTAATCCAAAATGAAAAAAATTTGCTGACAGTGTGTGAAAAAAAAAATCTTATCAGACGTCATTTTCCTTCCTTCCTCTCCCTCCCCGCCCCGGGTGGGGGCCCACTCACACTCCCACATGATATATACTCAGACACAGTTTTCCAGCAGGCTGAAGACACCATATCAGTAATTCAACATTCCAGCGCAGTCACGCTGCTCCTGGCTTTGCTGCACTAAGTCCTGACAAGGAAAACACTGAAACCCACCACCAAAAAAAACAAACTGGTGTCCATTTAGAAACATAAGAAATCCTGTTGGAGTTTTTTAACCTGTTTCCAGGCAGTTTTCCCACACAATTATTACATCCTCACAAGTTCTAAAGGGTTAAACAACTTCTCACTCAGACTATCTATTGTCAGAGAGCAAGCCCAGTTACTTTCACATTTTTATTGACCTGCTCCAGGTTTGCTGGATGCAGCAATTATGTTTGCCTCTATTCTCCTCCAGCTTCCCTGCATCCCTCCCCCATGTCTGCAAATCACTGTTTTCACATTGCATAAATGTTTGACCAAACTCATTAAAAAAAATAACAGCTGTTCAGACAGGATTTCTGAACACAAAATGTGACAGCTCTCAGTAGCTGACTGAACAATTCTGCCAAATGTCCTCTACTCTGGAAGCCACTCAAAATAAATGACAAGAAGTCACATCAGGAGGAGTCTGAGCCAGTGAAGCTGCCACATGTCCCCTCTAGCTGGATGCTGTAGTTCCTGCAACACAAACAGCCTCCCCTCCCTGCAGCTGAAAATCAACACCATTAATTTACTCCACGGACATTCCTCGAACAAGGCCTGTGCTCCCCTTCCAGTCCTTCAAAAGTCTCCATGAACAGCACAGCCCTGCAAACAGGGCCCCACCTTCACTGCTGCCCCTGAGGCCATGACAGCAGCTGCAGCTCTGGGGCTTCCATGAACACACCAGCTCCAGGCTACCAGTGCATGGGACAGGCCTGGGAGCAGCCAGCTCACAAGGATTCACACTCAGTATTAGTGCCCTGGCAAACTCCTTCACAAAACAAGACTTTGTTGTCTCCCTGTACCCGAGCTACCAAAACAGGGGAAGAGCCCAGCTGCAGCTCTGAGCCCTGTCCCTGCAGCAGCCTCACCTCTGGGCGCCCAACGCCTTGATCACTGTGGAGAGGAGCCGCCCGTCCTTGGCGGTGACCTGTGTGATGTACTGCGGGCGGCCGATGTCCGAATCCTCCACCGACTTGGAGAGGGCAGCACTTCCTGGACAGTCACAGAGGGAGCCAGGGAGGTGGCAGCAGTCACCTGTCGTCATGGCAGCTCTGGGCCCCTCTGTCCCGGGGCTGGCACCCGGGAGACCTGCAAGAACAGCTCTACAGTCAGAACCCTGGAGTGCCCAACTCCTCATAATCCTCCAGCCCCTCTTGCACTAGCAGCACCCCAGGGCCCCAGCGCACACACGTTTGTGAGTCTTCTGTCCCCTTTAATAGGCTTTGTGAGGCCGCCTTACCATAAAATTAAGGCTTCAAGTGTTCTACTTACATAACTTACCATCAGAATTGCAAATCTGCCTTTCCCAAAGAGAATTCCTGGTAACCACCCTTTAACCTGATGAAGCCTTTCAAACTGAATGTACTGACACAGAGATAGGGAAGGCAACCAGAAGCCCCATGGGCCTGTGCTGTTCTGGCTAGAGCCATCCTGAAAACTTATATTCATACTCTCCATAAATACAACAAAGTTTCACCTGAACAGGGCACCTAAACCAATTTATGTGGCTGGGTTCAGGAGGCCCTTCTCAGCTGCCTTCAGGAGCTTTCTGAGCACTTGAAAGACTGTCCAAGCCCAAAAGGCTCCCCCATCAAATCTTTGATCTTTTTTCTCTTTATTTCATTAAAGAAATGCACGTGCTCCCATGTCTATATCCGCTGTGGTATATCCCAACAGTGAATGTGTGGATAAGAACCTCTCAAAAGCACCAAAAATCCTCCTTGGGAAGGGCAGCACGTCAGCCTGCCTCCTTTCCCTTTCAACTGTTCAGACCAATCATGACTTTTACAAGAGCCACTTGCAAACAGCAAAGCACACCAGCACATTTTCAACATTTACCCAGCAAAGAGAAGACATGGAACAAACAGCAAATGCAAGAAATGGAGAGAAGATGAAGAGAAAAGTCCAACACGGCAAACCAGTAGCTGGGTCTGATGAGCCACATGTGGACAGGATAGCTCTCTGCCTTTCAGGTAAGGCAGCAGCTCACCCAAGCTGCCGGAAACATTCCTCCCTGGCAGGGGTTATCTCATCCCCAAAATCAGGTATGCTCTGCAGATTTAGAAAAATCCTGGTGTTGCCAATCACTTTTAACCTGGTCCCTGAGAGGCAGCTGTGCAGAAATAAAGAGCTGAGGTTACAGTGAGTCACACTGAACACAATCCAACAACACTGTACTGCTGGTAAAACCAAAATCCCTGTGTCTATAAACAGGACTGCCTTATGTAAGGCATGCACAGTAATCCCAGTGCGCCAGCACTGCTGGGATCAGAGCTGGAATGCTGCCTCATCCTGGTGGCTGGATTTCAAGATGAAATAAATCCATAAAAGAAGTTCAAATGAAAGCAATGAAAAGGAAAAAAGGGGAGGAATAAAAGGAAAATAACCACAACCCCAAATAACATACATGAAAACAATCAGGTTTGTTAGATTTTGGGGGAATGGGGGAAATCAGCAATCTTTGCCTCCTGGAGGTAGGAACAGACAAACAAACGTTCACCATCCCATCCAAGGAAAGGCTTTTTTGTTTTGAGATCTCAGAGCCCAACAGGAGTCAAACATTCCCATGAAACTGCAGTTCTGTCAGGTTCAACTAAGCCAAAATCTAACTAAAATAACTAAAGAAAATAAGGGCTTGTTCCTGCTTGAAGGCTTGGGCACACTACAGAGGGAAAAAAACTAAAAAGCTGGTACAAGAACATGATCCTTGAAGCCTTGAAAACACTGATTTGGGTAAGCATAAGTGCTTTTTCATGTCTTGGAAATAAAGCAACTCACACAACAAGCTGTCAGGACAGCTTCCTTCATGTACATATATTCAAGAGGGAGAGCCCTTCACTGGTGTCTCAGAACCAGATGCCAACTTTGGTATCATCCCTTCACTTTACAGAATAGTTTCTAATTTATAATAGAATACTTTTGAATCTCTTTTTTAAAGCTGCTCTTGATAACTATCTGTAATCCTTCCTTTGCATCTGAGCAGAAATAAGCTCAGATGGGCAGGTCAATCCTCTTCAAAATGAACGTGAATCTGTTCATCAACTTAAAAATTAACTTCATAGACTCAGCCTCTCTCTCCTGTGCAAAGAACACACAGAGCTAGTTTTCTTATTTCTCCTTCTCAAGAAAAAGGGCTACAAACTCTACAACTTCAAGGAGCAGAAAGTAAGATGATAAATGCTATTGGAATTAAGTCAGCTGTTCTGCAAGTTAAGGAGCTCTTTAAAATTAACGTCTTACTGAAACAAGCATGAGAAGATATACGCTTTTAATAAAATAAGGTCAGTTCCATCTGTTCAGCCAAAATGTTGTTTATTTTACAGTCCAGAGGAAAAAGTCCATTCTGCATACTGGAATAAAACTGCCCTCACTGACTGCATCCTGGGAGTATTTATACTGAGGCTCTTTGTGCTCCACATCTAACAGATACAGGGAGCCCCATGGCCTTGCCATAGGGCCCTGCTCGGGCTGGAAGGGAATGGCCACCCTGCCATTCTTCAGGAAACATGCGGGTTTCTGTTAGGAGTTATTTGGTGTTTCCTTGTCGGGGTCCAGCCCAGGGTGGAACCTGAAGTCACTGGTTTAATAGCTGACTCATGCAATTCAGCAAATATGAAAAGCAGCAAGATTTTCGTGGTTAGTAAAGAAGTAACTGAAATCCAAAGACATCTGTAGTGCACCCGGGTCCCAGCTCCATACCCAGGGGAACATGAACCATGGTGCACAGCCAAGACAGTCCCTTTCCTGATCCCTGAAGGATCAGCTCATCAACACACAGCCTTCTCTCACAATTGTCAACAGCTCATCCAACCCAAACCCAGTGTTCACAGAATCGTTCAAGTTGGAAACAGCCTTTGAAATCATCTAGTCCAACTGCTCTCCCAGCACTGCCAAGTCCACCACTAACCCATGTGTCCCCAAGTGCCACATCCATAAATCCCTGCAGGGATGGTGACTCCACCACTGCCCTGGGCAGCCTGTGCCAGTGCCTGATCACTCATTCCATGAAGGAATTTTTTCAGCCTAAACCTCCCCAGTACAACTTGAGGTTGTTTCCTCTCTTCCTGTCACTCGTTACCTGGGAGAAGGGACTGAATCCCACCTGGCTGAACTCTCCTTTCAGGGAGTTTTAGTGAGCAACAAGGTCCCCCCTGAAGCTCCTTTTCTGAACACCCAGCTCCCTCAGCCACTCACCATCAGATTTGTGCTCCAGTCCCTTCCCCAGCTCCATTTACAGCAGAAACATCAAAATCCCAGGGTGAGAAACAAGACCCAAACGGCTGGTTTGAACCACGCACTGTTTTTTTTTCTAAGCACCTGTGTTTTCTGAGCCCATTTCTTGGGGATACGTTTCTTGTCTACATTTTTTAAAAAGTCTCAGAGGCACTATGTTTATTATCAACATCCTCTCTGCTGCCACAGTTAGACATAAGCAAATAAATGAGAAGTCTCTTCTCAAAAACATTTTGCATCCTCAGCTTCTGAGCAGATCCAGAACATAAAGGGCTGAGTTTGTAGATAATTACTCAAACTGAAAAAATCCAAACCCTGTTTGTGGAAAGCCGTCTCAGAAGAGCAAATTCTGCACTAGAATTCCAAAACTCAAACGTGTGCAGCAAAATGAGCCAGTTCCTCAAAGACCAGCTCGTGCTCTGTCACTGCTCCAAGGCAGAAACTGACGTGCTGGTGCAGGATCCCACTCCATGGCTTAAGTGAAACATGCCTGCAAGATACTCCCCCTCATCAGTCCTCACACACTACAATGAGATATGTAATCGAGTTCATACTATCCAAAGGGCAATGAGACAGGCAAAACTCCCTCAAAAGGCTGCAGAGATCAGCTTGGACCAGTGCTCTCCATGCAGGAGATGTGCCCAGCAGAACTAAGCAGGAGTCAAGGAGCTAAAGGGTGCCTCAGCTCTGCTTTCCATATTTGTGGACTTTGAAGACGGACGAAACAGTTATTTCTCCCAGACAGGGAAACCACAGCAGGCCAGATGAACACCTGGATCAAAGTCACAAAGGGAGAAGCATAGTCAAGATAAGAAAGACAACAGGAAAGGCTTCAGCCAAATGATGGCAGTATGGGGGACTCTCAGGTGCATGTCGTGGCTCTGCCATGCTGTTCGTGGCATGTCCACTAATGAATATCCCAACCAGTCTAAAACCTTGGAGCAATCCTGCGGCTTTGACAGGATCCAGAGCAAACTAGAACCAGAACCAGCTCCACCTGCTTTGGGTGCAGCATGTACACACCAGCTCCTGAATAGATTGACTTCCCTGGGACATCTCCCCCAAGAAAAAACCCAACACATGAGGCTGCCAGCGGCCGAGTCTGGTCCTCTCACTGAGCAACCCATTTCCCTGATTACTGTAACCGAGACCTGGCACCTCACCCATGGTATCACCAGAGATAACCAAGGTGAGTAACTAACATAACCCATCCATCTGTACACAAGGACTTTTTTATTTTTTAGCAGGTAACCTACTCACTGATGGCAGATCAGAGCTCTGACCCCTGCTCACATGAGCTGACATTTGCGCCCGGGTGCAAGGCTTCCCAGCCTGCTTTCCTAAGCCCTTTTAGCTACTTTGGGCACATAGACACTGAGATTTCTAATCATATGATCCTGCAAATGTCACCAGTGAACTGAAGGCTTTCAGTTGCTAAAGGGCATTTCCAAACATCAGTGCTTTCCTTTTCACCACTAAAATGGGATTTTCCAAATCTTGGGCTCTACAACCATCTGAACATCTTCCTCCATCTCAAGAGAGACTGTACAAAGTATTGCTTGCTGCACACCTACTCCCACACATCCCATCTCATACAGTTAATGCACATCTTCCCATGGCCCAGGTCCAATCCCAGGTGTGCAGCACATCCTTCAGCACCAGCCTCACCAGTGTACCTGTAGCCTCCATGCTCTGGGTTACTGGCAGAGTACCTCCTCTTCTATATCTAGCCTCTAGACCCTCACATCCAAGTGATCACACACCTAAGACACTGCCACCACAGATACACATAGATGCAATGCAATGAGTGGCCTGAAGTGCTCCCTGCTACTGTTAAAAGGTTGTGTAAGTGGATTAAACTAAAGAAAAAAAACCAAAACAAAAATAACAAAAAAAATACCCCAAGAACTAGTCCCAAACTATGCAGGGCTTTGTTTTCAGTTTTGTTTGTTTAAACATACTTTCTGCTGAGGGTTGAAAATCACAGTATTATTTTGTTCTTTATTAAAAATACATTATTTTATACTCACTCCCCAAAGTTACCGTGCAGGTCTGCTACATAACACCCTAAAAGTACCCAAAAAGCCAACACAGGATCTGCCCACAACTGACCCATCAGCAACTCTTCCCATCGCTCAGGGCCTGGGAAGAAATCTCATTAGTCCTATGCTCAGAAGTCACCTCAGAAGTCAACACAACGGCCCTAAAGTAAGGGTGCAAGGAGCCGTATCCAGTGAGAAAAGTGACACAGCATTTTATGGCATATACCTCAATATTCAAAATAAGATCTGATGCCATGCAACAGCTTCTAAAACACTTTAAAATTTGATAAATAACACATGGGAAAACACTTCACTCTCCAGGAGCTTCTCTATTTCCTGCCCCACCTGTAACATTTGGTTGGGAGTTGCAACTAAAGGAGATACTGTAAAAATTTCAGCCATAACTTGCTCTTCAGAGGATGACAGCGGAGCAATGTGTGGATTGGTGCCAGGGGACAGCCCTGACCCTGGGCTCAAAACAAACCCCAAAAAGCAAGGGAAAAAATAATCAAGGCACAACATTCTGGGAGCTTGTGAACCTTCTGATAAAGCCTCACACCAGGAAACTCCTCCTACACCTTTAACAGCAAAAGCTTTGGGCTGACTCCAGAGGCTCACCTGCCTCATCCCTGGGGCTGTGCTTAAAAACATATGCTCCAAGTTTAACCCTGTAACACCTAGGAGGAGGTCAGATGCTTAGAGGACACAGCCTTTCTGGACTACTGTGTTTGTCGCATGACCACAGCCGGACTTGGCTGGGCTGCCTCTCTAATATTTCAAAAGCACAGCTCAGCAGCCGTCAATGGTAACTCAAGGCTTCACTCACTGGCTGCTGCTGGGGACAAACAATCATAACTTCTCTAAACCAAGAAACTATTTAGACATATTATAGAAGGTTTCTGAAGTCTTGATTATTTAGATTATGGTAAATGGGTTTGCAGACACAGATGAAGAGATAGTCTTCCACTTCCATTTTTTCCAAGGAGATATATTGCCAGGATCTGACTTCTACTCCCCATTGGTAGAAAAATACTGCAGCAAGCCTTGGTGATCAATAATTGCTGTTTTCCAAAGCCAACATCCACATACATCCCTCCTCTTCAACACTTCAGCATATTGGATCAACACCTGCTGTAGTTTCACTTCATGTCTTGAAGCAATGGAAAACTACTGGCTGGCAAAGATGAAGTTCCTGTGGCACAGCTCTTGTGGGGCTTGGCACGGCTCCCAGCAGTTGAGAACCCCAACTTTTAAACAAGGCCAAAGGCATGGGTCTCGTGTGGACACAGCAGAACTGTAACACAGCAGGGCTCCCTGGATTTCAGAGTACCCACCACGTTGTTCACCCACTGTTTTTCAAACAAGTTTTCTCCATTGCCTAATAAAGTTACTCAATATTCAAAAAGAAGCAAAAGGTTCAAGCCTTGATGTTGAGAAAAAAATCAGTATAAAAAGAAGAAGCCTAAAGGATGATTTTTTTCTTGATGTGCTTGGGAACGATTACTCTGTATCTTACAGCTGGAATGCCAAAATGAACAAAGTTATCTCAGATCTTTTGAGACTTGCTATCTGCCACAAGGCCATATGAAAGGAAAGTTGACTGCACTTTAATTACCAACATCTGGAAAAATGAACTGCAACATTAGAAGAAAATTCTTCACAGAGGGTATCTTCAATCAAAATTCAATCATTTTAATAACAAGTTTCGTAAGGGAACAACCAAAAACCAGCTGTGGCATGAGGAACACCTGTGACTCTTCTGAGGATTCAAAACACATCAGCTTTTAGAGGTGAACAGCAGCACAACTCACTACACAGTCTCTGCATCCACCTCCCTCTGTGCTTTATCACTCTTTCCAGGGAAAGAAAGATGCATTAGAAAGACTTGAAACCGAAACCATGAATCAGGGTGAAAAAGAAATGTATTATCATGCCTACAAAACAATTCTTGTAGCATGCTACCCTCCACTGGGGACAAAAGCCAGCCCACCAGACGCAAGCATAGCCCTGCCCTGCTGAAGGGACCAGAACCGTGTGGCCTCTCACACCACTCTGCACCCACACACTTTACAAAACACCAGCAGCAGACACTTCTGCTTCCCAGCTCTGTTGCTTCAGCGAGCTCCTCTTTAAACAGAGGCAGCCTCTGCAACCATGTCAAAGCTCGAGTGCTCCCCAGTCCTGCACAGTCACTTGCCAGGCAGTTGCAGTTTGTTCAGAACAAATGGATTTTCCAGCTGTGTGTAATATCTCAGGAAACAGAATTTTAGTGTAGCAGTAACACACACACCAGATCAAGACTGCAATACCCACACACCACAGAACTGGTCAGTTCCTCGAAGGGCATGACTCAGGAGGACAACACATTATTTCAGGATTGGGAAGCCCAGAGCAAAAAGAACTAGCATCTTCCCCAGTGTTTTCCTTCTTGGTTTATAAAGCACCATTTACACTGCTATACAAATCACAACGCTCTGCCTGGAGTTAACTAGATTGGAACAAACCACCAGCACAGCACGCAGCAGCCCTGCTTGCCCCAGCTGCTCAGAGCAGCGCAGCCAGTGAGCAACCGCTGCATGAAACTAGGCAGCACACTCAGCTCCCAGGAGACATTTGATCTGGAATTTAACTTGACTATTTATATTTTTCAACCTAGCTGTATCACAAATCTCTTCAGAACATTCAGCTTTCAAAGAGCTTTCCAGCAAAGGCACCACCAAAGACAGCCTGTGACTCACCACCCCATTCTGGAGAGTTCCAGAGCAGACACCAACTGAAAGCATCCCCATGGTCAGCCAGAGAGAAGTATTCACTGATTCCAGTCAACTGCACCAGTGTCTCCCTTCTGCCCACTCCCTACTGCTACAGATTCCCTCCTCAATCCTCAAGTGAAACTTCACAATTGGTATGTATGGTGCAAAACTCTCTCAGTTCAGTTTGCAATGTTTTGCTTAGGCTGCATTTCTAGTTCTTCTGGACACAGGCCTTGTCTGCAGGGAAGTACAAGAAAAACTGGGAGGAAATAAATGGAAAACAGTTTGGAATTGAAGTTTACCTTTCCCCTCCCACCACTCTCAAATCTAACCCCAACAAGCTTTCAGCTGAAAGAGGACTAAAGCTCTCAAAGCTTCAAACAAAGATATCCCTATTCAAGCCAAGAGCTTGAATAATTCTCCTTTTCACAGAAAAGTGCTTTAGAAGCTAAGTTTGATTTGTCTGTACTTTTATTTCCTGAGCCAGTGCTGCCACTTGTCCCTGGTTCTCTGTTTTTAGGAACTGGAGGAGAATGTTTCCTTCAGCTTTGATCAGTAATTTTGTGACAACTGATTAAAATTGCAATAGCAGTTACAGCACTTCTCTCCTTGAGGTTAATCACACACAATCAGCTCAGATTCTATCAGGAATTGAAAAGTTTAATTAGAATTGCTACATAAAATCTGGAATAAAACTTACAGATTCCTAGTTATTTGAAATGGGGGCAAATGACAGATTCCAAACTGTAACATTGTTTGTTCGAGAGAGGCCTGGGGCAGGCAAGTTTTTGCAAGGCCGATAGGTAGGAAGAGCTGTAGGTCAGTACAGCTCCTGTTGGGCTGCTCCCCTCACTGGAGGATGCACAGGGTTCAGTCCCTGCCTTGGGACACACCAGCAGTCCCCACTTTCAGGATTTCGCAATTCTGCACTTTACCTTCATTGCTTAGGGCTCTCTACAGGCTATAACTGCACAGTGGGAGAAGCACATTCCACCCCCAGGAAAGGTGCACAAGACTCTAAGACACCCAGTAGTGACTTCCCTGCTTTCACCCAGCAAGACAGGCAGCCAAGAGCTCTCCCAAACCAGATGCAGTGGGAAAGCCCCTCTCTCAGCTGAGCTGAACTGCTGCTGCAATGAGCTACAGCTGACCTGGTCTACTTACAGCAAAGATGGCACAAAGACACGGGTTCCAGGGAACACCTGCAACAGTTGGAGGCGGACAGAGAACAAGACCAGAATTGGAGAAGTGGAGATCCGGCTGTTTATATGCATGACACGAACTTTGCTGATAAGACACAAATTTGATACGCCACACTTGATTAACTTCAGCGCAGATTAATGCGTCATTTTATCACTAGAGAAAGCAAATGTACACAGACTTCATGGAGACCACTCGCCTGCCCCAGCTTGGTGCTGTGCCCATTTCCTTCACAGAAAAGAGACCCAGGGCTTAGTTTTCCTTATGGCTTGTGTGCCCAGGTGTCACTCATTGAGGTGTGCCCAGAGTGCTTCCAAGGGGACAAGAGTCAGAAACCGAGACCATTTCTCTATTGTGGAAAAGGCTGAAACTAAGAGCAGGCAGAAGCATAAGTAAACCAGAGTAAATTAGACTGGGAGGGAGAAGACACACACCAGCTCAAACTTCAGTCTGGAGGGGAAAAAAAAGCAGTTTGGAAACGGAAACTCTGAAATCTCCAAATATCCAAAGCTGAGTCAAAGTCAAGTGGAAAAAACCTCCTCTTGTAGTTTATAGTTCACAATGCTGGATTCCTTCCTTCATTTTCTAAAAAAGCTTCTGTGTTCTTAGTGTGAAAAACCAAGATATTTTAAACAATAGTGAAAAAAGTTCCCAAATGCCCATTTGGTTTTGTCCCTCTACCAGCAGAACTACTACAAAGTCATATCCTGAGGAATTGCTACAGTCCCTCAGACTCACAGAGTCTCAGAGTCCATACCCAGCCTCAGCTTGCTGTTGATGCATTTTGACTTGACTGTGGTCATGCTGTTTCAAGAAAACAGTGCTTACTTCCTCCCAGGGAAACATCCTGTCCTACACTTGCTTGATGCAGACCAGCACCAACCACCTAAAAGAGGAAAGGCCCTCTCCCAACACCCATGAAGGCAAGGACTCTGTCGGAAGTTGCTCACAGTCAGTACACTGTAGTTCTGCTCATTTGCACGGTCCCCTCGGTGTCCAGCACAGGGTGACCTCACCCTGCAGCGTCTGTACAATCCACAGCAAAAAAGAGCAAACACATCCAAAACAAGGAACATTAGTTCCAATGCTATTTTCTGTTTTCACTTAGGCAATGGTGCTGATCAACTAACCACACACAGACACCCCCAGCTTTATAGCTGGTATAGAGTGTCCATTAACTACACATTAGGCTCACACTTGACCATTCCCTGTGCCACTTGGTCTGCTCTTAGCAAAGTTTAGACTTCTTACTGATGCAGGCTGCCTGCAACGCTCCCAGCGCATGCTTGTGGGTAGTTAGACATTCTGTCCTCAACCGGAGTTATTAAATTCACTGTCACAGTGCATGTGACAAAGGGATTTTAGAGTCCCAGCTCCCTTCCCTTCAAGCCTCTGTTTCTGAAGGGTGACACACCATCACAGCTTCAAACACATCTGAAAAACTAGGGCACTTCCGGCCTCCAAACCCTCCCCTGCATAATCCTTTGAAGATGCAGAAAAAGATTCAAACACTTTAGCCTTGGATAGCCAAGACTAACGTCTAGCTGTTCAAAGGATTATACTGAGCACATGTGAGTGGCAGCCAAGCAGGGTTTTATGTCTCCATGAGCAGGCTGACAAAAGGGACCGGCCACAGCCAAGACAGCTGGCTGACCACAGTGACATCACAGGCATTCTCAACAAGAACCTGGAAAAAAAGTCAAGAAAGTGCTAGAAACTGCATCAAAAGGGAAAGACACAGAGATAAGTGCTTGTTGGAAGGAGAGTGGAGCAAGAGAATGAGACTGCTAAGGAGAATTAAGGGCTGGTAATAGAGAGGGTTAAGAGAAGGACAGAAACAGTCCCTTAGGGATGAGCAAATAAAGGGCACAGGGTGGGATGAGAATCACATCCCTGATCCATCACTGATGGATCTTCATCACACACATCAGGGCAGGGACAGAACACTGAATACAAACAAGCAGGATAAAAAGCCAGAGCTGCTTTGGATAACCCTGACACTTCCAGTTCACCATCATCATCCCCAACATGAGCAACACCCCACCTGCCTGCCTGCCTGCCTGCAAAGTTCGAGCTCTGCACAGCTCCCTCCCAGAGGACAACAGCCTGAACTCTCCTTCGTGTAGCAGCACCATACAGTGCGGATGTATCACCCCATGCCTTGGTGGCATCATTTCTGAGGGCACTACATGCAAGCAACTGCACACTCCAGAAGCCTCCAAGGCCACTGTACAGCGTTTTGGTTTGTAATCTTGGTCTCATCACCAGATCTAGAACATCTAACAAGAGCAATTGTTTGAGGCTGCAACAAAAACACTTCCCACATCACAATCACCTTCCTGTACATGAGCCACAAGCTTGTCCCTTGGATAAATCCCACAAACCAGCAGTTTTGGCCTGTCACAGACAGCTGGCTCGAGAAACCTGAGTTTAAATGAGACAGAAAGTTAAAGACTGCCAGTTTATGAAAAGTCCATCACCAACTCTAAGCTTACACCACGGAGGAAAGCAGCAGCTGCTACAACACAGGACTGCAGCAACCTCTTCAGCTGTGCTGTGACACCGAGCTCATTCTCTTCCGAAATCTCTGCACACAAGGCAGCGTGTCCGTGTGCTCAGGAGGCAAAACAGGCACCAGAACGCTCCCAAACACGTGAAAAAAGAAGGTACGAGAGCCCACTGGCAAAGGAAACTTTTCCTAATAACCCAGGGAAGAAGATCTAATGAACAAACGCCGCTTCTCAAACCTCCGGCACTTCTGTCCCTGGTGATGTTTGTACGCGACACCCCCAGCGCTCCCGGAGGCCGGTGCCAGCCCAGCTCAGCCTAGCCCAGCCCCGCCCGGTCCGGCCCAGCCGGGAAGGGCCGCGGCTTAGGCGCGGGGACCCGCACAGCGAACACAGCGCAGCCCGTACCGGCGGCAGCGTCTCGCACGGGGTCCGTGCGGGCAGCGGAGCCGACGGCAGCCGCTCCGCGGGAGAGGCCCCGAGACCTGCAGCGCGGCTTCGGCTCCTGAGCACGAGCAGCACCGCACACCGGGGACACCGGGAGGACTGTCAGGGCGCCCGGGCCCCCGGCCCGGCCTGGCCGGGACGCCGCTCCCGCCGCCGCAG